>CALNHX010004137.1:0-134007 GCA_940337035.1 Agriotes lineatus | reverse complement strand
CCATCACTAACAGGTACTAACATACTGGCTCAGAATTGACTGCATTGGTAATACCGTTTACTGTAGTATACTTGGAAATCATTTAAACATAAATCACTACTCTATGGAATTTTTCTCAATCCAAAAAATTCAATTTCAATATTTTAGTATTCATGTACATTACAACGCCTAAAAAGCAGGTTTTGCAGTAATTATTAACTACAGAATTATTTTTGTTTTAGTATAATAGTTAGTGCTACCAAAATATAATGATTATAGCCAGAGTAAGCGTGCCATCACTAACAGGAACTAAATAACTGCTTCAGAATTGACTGCAATGGAAATACCGTTTACAGTAGTTTATTTGGGTATCAGTTAAACATAAATCACTACTCTATAAAATTTTCCTCACTCCAAAAAATTCAATTTGAATAGTTTAGTATTCATTTACGTTACAACTCCTGAAAAGCACGTTTTGCAATATTTATTAACTACAAAAAATATTTTTGTACTAGTATAACGATTACTGCCAACCAAAATATAATAATAATAGCCAGAGTACGCGTGCCATCACTAACAGCTGCTGAATGAGTGGCTAAAAATTGTCTGCAGTGGTAATAGCACTTGTAGTAGCATATCCGAAAATTATTTAACTATGAATCACCACTATAACAAATTTTTCTATATCCAAATAACTCAATTTCCATAGTTTAGTATTTATGTACATTATAACGCCTGAAAAGCACGTTTTGCAGTAATTATTAACTACAGAAAATATTATTGTAGTACTATAATAGGTAGTGCCGACAAAAATATAATAATTATATCCAGAGCAAGCGGGCCATCACTAAAAGGTACTAAATAACTGGCTCAGAATTGACTATAGTGGTAATAGCGTTTCCAGTAGTATATTTGGAAATCATTTAAACATAAATCACTACTCTATGAAATTTTTCTCAATCCAATAAATTCAATTTCAATAGTTTAGTATTCATGTACAGTACAACGCCTGAAAAGCACGTTTTGCAGTAATTATTAACTACAGAAAATATTTTTGTACAAGTATAATGGTTAGTGCAGACCAAACTATAATAATTATATCCAGAGCAACCGGGCCATCACTAACAGGTACTAAATAACTGGCTCAGAATTGACTGTAGTGGTAATAGCGTTTACAGTAGTATTTTTGGGAATCATTTAAACATAAATCACTACTCTATGAAATATTCCTCACTCCAAAAAATTCAATTTTAGTAGTTTTGTATTCATTTACATTACAACGCCTGAAAAGCACGTTTTGCAGCAATTATTAGCTACAGAAAATATTTTTGTACTAGTATAATGGTCAGTGCCAACCAAAATATAATAATTATAGCCAGAGTAAGCGTGCCATCACTAACAGCTCCTTAATGAGTGGCTAAAAATTGTCTGCAGTGGTAATAGCACTTGTAGTAGCATATTTGGAAATCATTTAACTATGAATCACCACTATAACAAATTTTTCTGCATCCAAAAAATTCAATTTCTATAGTTTAGTATTCATGTACGTTACAACGCCGGAAAAACACGTTTTGCAGTATTTATTAACTACAGAAAATATTATTGTAGTACTATAATAGGTACTGCCGACAAAAATATAATAATTATATCCAGGGCAAGCGGGCCATCACTAACAGGTACTAAATAACTGGCTCAGAATTGACTCTAGTGGTATTAGCGTTTACAGTAGTATATTTGGAAATCATTTAAACATAAATCACTACTCTATGAAATTTTTCTCAATCCAATAAATTCAATTTCAATAGTTTAGTATTCATGTACAGTACAACGCCTGAAAAGCACGTTTTGCAGTAATTATTAACTACAGAAAATATTTTTGTACAAGTATAATGGTTAGTGCAGACCAAACTATAATAATTATATCCAGAGCAAGCGGGCCATTACTAACAGGTACTAAATAACTGGCTCAGAACTGACTGTAGTGGTAATAGCGTTTACAGTAGTATATTTGGAAATCATTTAAACATAAATCACTACTCTATGAAATATTCCTCACTCCAAAAAATTCAATTTCAGTAGTTTAGTACTCATTTACATTACAACGCCTGAAAAGCACGTTTTGCAGCAATTATTAGCTACAGAAAATATTTTTGTACTAGTATAATGGTTAGGGCCAACCAAAATATAATAATTATAGCCAGAGTAAGCGTGCCATCACTAACAGCTCCTCAATGAGTTGCTAAAAATTGTCTGCAGTGGTAATAGCACTTGTAGTAGCATATTTGAAAATCATTTAACTATGAATCACCACTATAACAAATTTTTCTGCATCCAAAAATTTCAATTTTTATGGTTTAGTATTCATGTACGTTACAACGCCTGAAAAGCACGTTTTGCAGCAATTATTAGCTACAGAAAATATTTTTGTACTAGTATAATGGTTAGTGCCAACCAAAATATAATAATTATAGCCACAGTAAGCGTGCCATCACTAACAGCTCCTCAATGAGTGGCTAAAAATTGTCTGCAGTGGTAATAGCACTTGTAGTAGCATATTCGAAAATTATTTAACTATGAATCACCACTATAACAAATTTTTCTATATCCAAATAACTCAATTTCTATAGTTTAGTATTCATGTACATTATAACGCCTGAAAAGCACGTTTTGCAGTAATTATTAACTACAGAATTTTTTTGTACTAGTATAATAGTTAGTGCCGCCCAAAATATAATAATTATAGCCAGAGTAAGCGTGCAATCAGTAACAGGTACTAACTTACTGGCTCAGAATTGACTGCATTGGTAATACCGTTTACTGTAGTATACTTGGAAATCATTTAAACATAAATCACTACTCTATGAAATTTTTCTCAATCCAAAAAATTCAATTTCAATAGTTTAGTATTCATGTACATTACAACGCCTAAAAACCAGGTTTTGCTGTAATTATTAACTACAGAATTTTTTTTTGTATTAGTATAATAGTTACTGCCGACCAAAATATAATAATTATAGCCAGAGTAAGCGTGCCATCACTAACAGGAACTAAATAACTGGCTCAGAATTGACTGCATTGGAAATACCGTTTACAGTAGTATATTTGGAAATCATTTAAACGTAAATCACTACTCTATGAAATTTTTCTCATTCCAAAAAATTCAATTTTAATAGTTTAGTATTCATGTACATTACAACGCCTGAAAAGCATGTTTTCCAGTAATAATTAACTACAGAAAATATTTTTGTACAAGTATAATGGTTAGTGCCGACCAAACTATAATAATTATAGCCAGAGTAACCGTGCCATCACTAACAGCTACTCAATAACTGGCTAAAAATTGTCTGTAGTGGTAATAAATAGTCTACAGTAGTAATATCACTTGTAGTAGCATATTTGGAAGTCATTAATTATGAATCACCACTATTACCATTTTGACTGCATCCAAAAGCTTCAATTTCTATGGTTTAATATTCATGTACGTTACAACGCCTGAAAAGCATGTTTTGCAGTATTTACTAACTACAGAAAATATTACTGTACTACCATAATAGGTAGTGCCGACCAAAATATAATAATTATATCCATAGCAAGCGGGCCATCACTAACAGGTACTAAATAACTGGCTCAGAATTGACTGCATGGGTAATAGCACCTGTAGTAGCATATTTGGAAATCATTTAACTATGAATCACCACTATAACAAATTTGCCTGCATCCAAAAAATTCAATTTCTATAGTTTAGTATTCATGTACGTTACAACGCATGAAAAGCACGTTTTGCAGTATTTACTAACTACAAAAAATATTATTGTACTACTATAATAGTTAGTGCCGACCAAAATAAATATAATAATTATATCCATAGCAGGCGTGCCATCACTAACAGGTACTAAATAACTGGCTTAGAATTGACTGTAGTGGTAATAGCGTTTACAGTAGTATATTTGGAAATCATTTAAACATAAATCACAACTCTATAAATTTTTTCGAATTCAAAAAAAATTCGATTTCAATAGTTTAGTATCCATGTACATTACAACGCCTGAAAAGCACGTTGTGCAGTAATTATTAACTACAGAAGATATTTTTGTACAAGTATAATGGTTAGTGTTGACCAAACTATAATAATTATAGCCAGAGTACCCGTGCCATCACTAACAGCTGCTCAATAACTGGCTAAAAATTGTCTGCAGTGTTAATAAATTGTCTGCAGTGGCAATAGCACTTGTAGTAGCATATTTGGAAATCATTTAACTATGAATCACCACTATAACAAATTTTTCTGCATCCAAAAAATTCAATTTCTATATTTTACTATTCATGAACGTTACAACGCCTGAAGAGCACGTTTTGCCGTAGTTATTAACTACAGAAGATATTTATGTACAAGTATAATGGTTAGTGCCGACCAAACTATAATAATTATAGGCAGAGTAACCTTGCCATCATCAACAGCTGCTCAATAACTTACTAAAAATTGTCTGCAGTGGTAATAGCACTTGTAGTAGCATATTTGGACATTATTTAACTATGAATCACCACTATAACAAATTTTTGAGCATCCAAAAACTTAAATTTCTATAGTTTAACATTCATCTCCGTTACAACGCCTGAAAAGCACGTCTTGCAAAAATTATAATTATTAACTATAAAAAATATTTTTGTACTAGTATAATGGTTATTGCCAACCAAAATATAATAATAATAGCCAGAGTAAGCATGCCATCACTAACAGCTGCTGAATGAGTGGCTAAAAATTGTCTTCAGTGGTAATAGCACTTGTAGTAGCATATTTGAAAATTATTTAACTTTGAATCACCACTATAACAAATTTTTCTATATCCAAAAAATTTAATTTCTATAGTTTAGTATTCATGTACATTACAACGCCTAAAAAGCACGTTTTGCAGTAATTATTAACTACAGAAAATTTTTTCGTACTAGTATAATAGTTAGTGCCTCCCAAAATATAATAATTATAGCCGGAGTAAGCGTGCCATCACTAAGAGGTACTAAATAACGGGCTCAGAATTGACTGCATTGGTAATACCGTTTACTGTAGTATATTTGAAAATCATTTAAACATAAATCACTACTCTATGAAATTTTTTTCAATCCAAAAAATTCAATTTTAATACTTTAGTATTCATGTACATTACAACGCCTGAAAAGCACGTTTTGCAGTAATTATTAAGTACAGAATTTTTTTTTGTACTAGTACAATAGTTAGTGCCGACCAAAATATAATAATTATAGCCAGAGTAAGCGTGCAATCACTAACAGGTACTATCTTACTGGCTCAAAATTGACTGCATTGGTAATACCGTTTACTGTAGTATATTTGAAAATTATTTAAACATAAACCACTACTCTATGAAATTTTTCTCAATCCAAAAAATTCAATTTTAATAGTTTAGTATTCATGTACATTACAACGCCTGTAAAGCACGTTTTGCCGTAATTATTAAATACAGAAAATCTTTTTGTACTAGTATAATAGTTAGTGCCGACCAAAATATAATAAATATAACCAGAGTAAGCGTACCATCACTAACAGGTACTAAATATAGGCTCAGTACTGACTGCATTGGTAATAGCACTTGTAGTAGCATATTTGGAAATCATTCAACTATGAATCACCACTATAAAAAAATTTTCTGCATCCAAAAACTTCTATTTCAATAGTTTAGTATTTATGTACGTTACAACGCCTGAAAAGCACGTTTTGCAGTATTTACTAACTACAGAAGCTATTATTGTACTACTATATTAGGTATTGCCGACCAAATAATAATAATTATATTCAGAGCAAGCGTGCCATCACTAACAGGTACTAAATAACTGGCTCAGAATTGACTGCAGTGGTAATAGCGTTTACAGTAGTATATTTGGAAATCAGTTAAACATATATCACTACTCTATAAAATCTTTCTCAATCCAAAAAATTCAATTTTAATAGTTTAGTATTCATTTACATTACAACGCCTGAAAAGCATGTTTTGCAGTAATTATTAACTACAGAAAATATTTTTGTACTAGTATAATGGTTAGTGCCGACCAAAATATAATAATTACAGCCAGAGTAAGCGTGCCATCACTAACAAGTACGAAATAACTGGCTCAGAATTGACTGCATTGATAATACCGTTGACTCTAGTATATTTGGAAATCATTTAATCATAAATCACTACTCTATGAAATTTTTCTCAATCCACAAAATTTAATTTTAATAGTTTAGTATTCATGCCCATTACAACGCTTGAAAAGTATGTTTTTCAGTAATTATTAACTACAGAAAATATTTTTGTACTATATACTATATATTCAATTTTATTAGTTCAGTATTTATGTACAATACAACGCCTGAAAAGCGCGTTTTGCAGTAATTGTTGACTACAGAAAATATATTTGTACTAGTATAATGGTTAGTGCCGACCAAAATATAATAATTATAGCCAGAGTAAGCGTGTCATCACTAACAGGTGCTAAATAACTGGCTCAGAATTGACTGCAGTGGTAATAGTGCTTGTAGTAGTATATTTGGAAATTATTTAACCATAAATCACTACTATAGGTATCAAATTTTTCTGCATCCCAAAGATTCAATTTCAATAGTTTAGTATTCATGTACGTTAAAACGTCTGACGTCATTCTGTATGCAAATAACTTGTTATGTTGTAAATGTTAGGGAGCAGGTAAAGTGGTAAGAACGCCTATAAATATAGTTAGCCGTGTAATTGCCTAATTGTAGCCGAAGTGCGCAAAGTGTTACTAAAATCAATAAAACCTATGCCGAAAGCATTTCGCAGTGTCGCCTACTGCAGCTAAACTAGATATAAACGTCATATTAGCACTTCCTAAGCCTCTTCGGCACGTTTGGATGAGTTTGAATATAAAACCAATCGAGTGAAAACTTCAAATATTCTGTATTCAAATAATTCGTTATTTTGTGCATCTTAAGGTGTAAATAGAGGATACGGAACGCCTATAAATATAGTTAGCTATTTATAATTGTCTAACTGTGGCGGAAGTGCGCAAAATGTTACTAACATTTATAAAAACTGCGCCGAATGCATTTCGCAGTGTCGCCTACTGCAGCTAAATTAGATATAAACGTCATATTACCACTTACCAAGTCTCCTCGGCACGTTTGGGTGAGTTTGAATATGAAGCCAATCGAATAAAAACTTCTCGTATTAATAAAATCAAAAACTCTAATAAATATAACCAATCAATAAAACAACTGTCAGGTCATTTTGTATTTTAATTAGCCACCTAGGCTTTAGGGCAGCGTGCCCGCATGTTAAACCCTTTTAGTTACTTATTTGGCTTCATCACCTAATTCCATAATAATGATTTTGCACATATTTGGCCTCAAGCGCAGTATTTCTCGTCATCTGGGGGCACCCCTTTGTTGGTACTTTGACAGCCGGGTGTTAACGCTCGCAAGATTTCCGAACCTTCTAGAAATTACGCTGTTCAGGCGACTGCGAGGCCTCGCGCTCTCTTTGTCACCAGAACGTATGTTTTATTGGGCGCATCGCCATTGGCTGTCGAGAGTCACGTGGTAACGCCGTTTTGGCTCACGCCACTTCGGGCGTCGTAACGCTTCTTGCTTGGGCAGTTCAACTCAGGCCATTGAACAAGAGAGGTGTGTGTCGTTTAGCGGCGATCTTATTACGCCAAGGCGTAGGTGTGATGGAATTCCATGCCCGGTTCTACGTCGTCACGTAAGGGAGTGTTCCCTTTAGCTCGTTGTGCAAGGATCCCGTTGAGGTAGGACATGATTGGGCTAGCTTTGCCGTCGTAGCGGCGTTTGTTGAAGCGCCAGCCTTTGTCGCCTTTTTGGGCGCATCTAGACCATTCACACCGTCGGCCGTTTTAGCGGCGAATTAAATGCCACAGGCAACCTGTTTCCCGCCAGCTGGACCGCATGCCGATCTCTTGGGCCGTCACCAATAAAACTAAGGTTTTTGTAACCATTGAATCATAACCATTGTTGCGGTGTTGCTTCCGCTTGTACGCTCGCTTCGCGGAGGCGTATTTGTGTGCCGCGGTACTCCATGTGACTAACTTCTTCTGCGCGAGCTTTGCGCCTAACCATGTGAATAATTGCTGAACTCTTGGCATACGTGCTGTAAGGCGGCATCGCCAGTTTGGTCGCAGTAAAATTGCACGTGCGCGAACTTGATGTGAAATCATGTGCACCGTTAAAAATGTACTTTTCGCATCCTAAATTGTTGTCGCGAAGTGGCGTCGCTCGTTTTTAATCTAATCACTTCCCTCATTTGGGCTTTGCCGTGTTTGCCCAAATTATCATGTGAGCCCGATCACTTCTTATCAGGGCGGTGCCATATTCGCCAAGTTTTGTGCGAGACCTTTCGTATGTTAGCAACGGGGTCGTGTTCGGCTCGTTGAGTGTTACACGAAGTTATCGATCGCTTGGCGGCGTAGCACCAGCTGTGTCATAGTCTAAATTCACCTGCGGGCGTTAGGCTATGTAAGCCCTTTTTTCGGCCAAATATATCTCAGTAACGCGGCCCCCTTTTTGCCTTGCGAATTGGGTTTATAACTAATTCGCCGCTTCTCTTTGCGGCGCCGGATTCTGCCGACAGCTACGCTGTTCGCGTCGCCTTTGCTGTTGCATAACTCGATTTTTATGAGCAAACGTTCCCTTTGTGGGACTCATATGTCAAACTGCTCTTGATTTTGTACAGTTATGGGTGTTGTTTAGTAACAGTAGTGCGCCCATCAGCTGATGCTTATTTATAAGAATTAACCCAATGTTTGCGGCACGCTTTGCTGCCCCAATGTAAGAATTGAATAATAGACGCTTATCTAATTAAGAGATGCTTTATTCTTGGTCGATTTGTGCATGTTCTGTTTCAGCGTGCGCCCATCATCGAGAAGATAAATGTACGGTGGGGCCAGTGAGATCAGAGCGTGCAGGTAAGCTTGGTGGTGACATTGCCGTGGCTGAAAGAGCCCCACTTCATGATCTAAGTATTTTTGCCATCACGAAATCGTTGTGTGAGTTTATAATTCACGAGTACCCCTATCGTCGGAGTGTCTTGAATACTTCGCCCCCGTCTAACCGCCCATCCCGGTTACTCGGGTTAAGACAGGTTTGGTGGCGCCCTTATAATTTTGACGTACCCTATATATGCCTCAACACGCTTTCCCAGAACGTATCGTGTGACTCACACCCGACTCCCTGAGCGTTCCAGCCGTGGCCTTTAGTCTGTTTTTAGCAAATCTCAAGGCAAGTGTGCCAGTTTTCCAGGACTGATTCCGTGGTGCGATGCTCACCTTGGGTGGGTGTCGTAAAGTTGTTTTAATACCGTAACACAACAACCTAACTGTCTAGGCAAGAAATTTAACAACTCTAATATTTCAACACAAAATAAATACGTTTCTATTCCGTATATCCCCAAACTTTCAGAAAAAATTAAATTGAACTTAATACATCGAATCTTCATACAGTATACAACAACCAAAATACTATAGGTAAAATGGTTTTTGCTAATTTAAAAGATAAAACCAATTTGAAGATGCAATCTAAATTAGTTTATCAAATTAATTGCAATAATTGTAATTTTGTATACATTGGTAAGTAAGTAAATTTATTTATTTAGTATAATATACTAGTACGTAAAATCATTAGTATTATATTTTAACTTATTTATCATTAATAACATCAATATTAGTAGTATTGTTTCACAAAGCTGCTTAAATATTTTTTAAAACTATAAATGTTTGTCATCTTTTTTACATCTTGAGAAAGCGAATTATAGACTTTTAGTCCCTTGTTATACAGATAATTTAGCGTACTCGCTTTATTTAATTTAGGCAGCCTAAAATCAAATCTATTCCTTGTTTTATATTAATGAACGTCAGCATTTAGTATCAAATGATCCGACATATAATTTGGTAATAAATTATTAATAGCTTTATAAATCAAAACCACTGTATTAAAATAAATACGTTGTTTGATACTTAGCCACTGTAACGTATTTAGCATTAACTTCATATTCGTATATTAAGAACATCCTAAAATTTTTCGCATCGCTCTGTTTTGTTGTTTTTGCAACCTTTGTAAATCCGATTCGTAACAAAGAAAGAAGATACTTGCACAGTAATCAAAGTGTAGCACAATAATGGTTTTATAGACTAGAATTTTAACATTAATATTTAGTTTACGAGCTATTCTTCCCAAAAATCCAATTTTTTAGCAACTTTCTTAATGATAAAATTTATGTAACTACGAAAAGTAAGTCTATTATCTATAATAACTCCCAGATATTTAATTTCAGACACTTTTGCACTTTGTTTTGGCAATATTTGATTTTAGTTTATTGATTTGTAACCACTGAGATATTATCTCAAGATCTGTATTTATTTTATTGACGGCATCAGCAGTATTTTCCGCAGTTACCCAAACTAATGTGTCGTCAGCAAACAAATTTAGCGAGCAGTGTTTGATATTTATTTCCAGATCATTGATGTACAATAGAAATAGCAATGGACTTAATATGGATTCCTGAGAAACCCCCAATGTGTTAAGAATTTCCGTCGATTCCTCTTCATCATATACAGTTGTTTGGGTTCGCGAAGATAGATAACTCTCGAACCATTGTTTTTCGATTCCCTGTATTCCATATTTGTCCAGTTTTGCAATCAATTTTTTCAATTCCATTGTTTCAAAAGCACGCTTATAATCTAGAAACAAGCCCACTACGCTTTTCTGTTGATCAAGTTCACTTTTCCCATTCGTTAAAACTGATTTAATGCCGTTTCACACGAATGTTTGCTTTTGAATCCGGATTGTTTGCCACTTATAATCTTATTTACTTCGATAAACTCCTGCAATTGGTCTTTGACATTTTTTTCTAAAATTTGTTCGTACACGAGCAACGTATTAATTGGTCTAAATTCTTCACATTTCTTTGTACCCACAATTTTTCTGATAGGAATTACTTTGGATTTCTTTCAGGATTCTGGAAAAATTAAACTCTTTAGAGACTCATTTATTAATTTTACCAGAGGATTTCCTATAATTGGCAATGCATCTCTTGAAATCTGAACAGAAATACCATCTGTGCTACCCTTTTTTTTATGCTCGTTATTGTTTTCTCAAGATCGATTACAGAAATCTCCTTAAATTTAAAGATGTTAACAGGATCAGGTATGAATGCCTCTTCAAAATCGGTTATATAAAACAGCTATTAAGAATAGAATTAATCAACACAATAACTCTATTAAAATTAATTTAGCATCACATTCTAACAAAAAAACTGCTTAACCGATCATGCCAATAAAAATCATCATAAATTTAACTTTAACACAGCTACAATTATTGTACCCATTATTTCATATAAAGGTAACAATTTAAAGAAAAGACTGTGTTTGGAAATGATAGAAATAAAAAGAAGCCCTAATGCAATTAATTACAAAACTGATATTAACAGTTTAGGCTGAATTTACCATAACTTGTTTAAATAGTATAACTTCATAATGTTTTATATTTCAAGTTTAGTTTCTGCAATAATTAATTTTCTGATTAATATGATTGACAAAAATCTCCCCTAATTTTAATACAGGCCTGTACAGTCGATTTTAATGCAAGCTTCAAATTTCCTTCAGTCTGCGCATTTCCGATATGAACGCAAATAAAGGTAACCTTGCATTTATGTATCAACAGATTTTCTATATTCCATCATGTTCCGTTCGAAGCTGTACTTTGCCTTCAAGTAAATTATGAGAAAAATTTAATTAAATATGCAAATTCGTAGTTTTACACAATTTTAAATTTTAAAAATGTAAAAAATATTAAATACGTCGTAATTTTATTTCATTAAATATAATGTTTTTAACTAGTAACTTACTTTGTTACTCGTAAGTATACACTTTCAAGGAAATTATGAATATGTTCGCTAACCTATTCTTCTGTTTTCAGAAATGTAATCTTTTTACTTTCTGCGTCTAAAAGATGAAGGAAGTATTGTAATCGCGAAAAAAACACCTTTCGAGATTTCTCCAGACCTTCACGTTTCAGGATCCCTAGATGGCGAAAACAGGATTTCCCAATTCCATCTGTCTGTCTGTCTGTCAGTCTGTCTGTCGGTTGGGGGTATAACTAAAAATGATTTGTGGGAGGAAAAGAATGTTTTGCCGACGCATTATATATCTACTTCACATGAAACCGAGAAATTTTTAAATAAATATATGCAGGGTGAGCACCTTAAAAAATTAATTTTTGTTTATTTTTTATTTAACTTAGTAATAGGTACAAGTAATAATTTGTACATGGTGCAGGCTTTATTCTTACAAAAAATAGAGCCAATAGATACAAAATAAATGTTTTACGATACACGAAGAAGACACAAATTCGCGCATTACTAAATATAGCTACGACGCAGAAATTCAAGGTCGGTGCTCCGTTGTTAAGTCATTTTGCGGTTGTAGATGCTTAATTGCATTTCACGCCTTTAGGGCAACTTGTTGCTATGTTAAAACCATTTTCAATCTTTGCGCACAAGTGCAATCTTATCTTCCGCACATTTGAGTCAGGTCATTTTGGTATTTTAAATAGCCACCTAGGCTTTAGGGCAGCGTGCCCGTATGCTAAACCCTTTTAGTTCTTTATTTGGCTCCATCGCCTAATTCCAGAATCATGATTTCGCACATATTTGGCCCCAAACGCAGTATTCCTCGTCGGTTGGAGCTTCCCCCTCTGATGGCGCTTTGGCAGCCGAGCGTATCGCTCGCAAGAATTCCGAATCTTCTAGAAAGCACGCCGTTGTGGCGTGATACCATTGTTGCCGGCATTAATTTGTTTCATTTTATCGCCCCGCGATTGACTGCCGAGGTTTAGTCACGTGGGGACGCGACCAAGGTGACCCGTGCCAGCGCTTCCCTCTGGGTATTCGGCCGAGAGCCGTCGAACAAAGAAGAGGTCGGATAGTGTGTGAGTTCGTGCGGCGCTTCCGCCCTTGGCGGGGGCGTCAGCCTTTTTCCCGTCGAGTGCTGCTTCAGCAATTATGTGACAAACGGTTTCGCCTTAAGTGGCAGTTGACCGCAGCCCGTTGTAGAGAACGCTCGTGTGGTGGTTGTGAGTGTGAGTTTCGAATTGTCTTCGGCGTAGCGTGGGTGCTTTTTGAGCCCAGTTCCTGCTTCCGTAAGTAAGGGGTCGTGCCCCCCTTCATCTTGACCTTCGAGGATCTGTCCCGCAGAACGAAAGTGGCCCATTTTCGTCGTCCCGTTGTACGCGTCCTGACGCGTCTCACGTCGCCATTATGGCGGATGTGCATTCATCCCTATAGCCGTCGAATATCGAAGGTACCTGCCACCTAAGACTGCAGCCTGTCGCAACTCAACTGTACCAGGCTCCCCAACCGCCTGCATATTAAGGTATGTGTCTTTGAACTGATTACTGCGGTGAACGCGAGCAAGCCGTCACATCTCTTGGGCCTACAGGCACTGTCGTCATATTTGTCCATGTGCGAGTGCTAATTTGTTCTTTACTGTTCGCTGCATAAGGCGTCGCGCCAGCATATTTGTACATTCATTCAAAATCACAGACTGTCCATGTCGCGAGTGCTAATTTGTTCTTTACTGTTTGCTGCATAAGGCGTCGCGCCAGCATATTTGTACATTCATTCAAAATCACAGACTGTCCATGTCGCGAGTGCTAATTTGTTCTTTACTGTTCGCTGCATAAGGCGTCGCGCCAGCATATTTGTACATTCATTCAAAATCACAGACTGTCCATGTCGCGAGTGCTAATTTGTTCTTTACTGTTTGCTGCATAAGGCGTCGCGCCAGCATATTTGTACATTCATTCAAAATCACAGACTATCCATGCTGCGAGTGCTAATTTGTTCATTATTGTTCAACATCTGTCACTAGGTTTAGAGCGCGCGCCAGCTGGTGTTCTTAGTTATAATCTATTTATAGATATAGGGCGACGCACTCTGCTGCACCATTGTAACCCGTTAGTCAATACATGATTTGTCAGCTAAGGGAACTATTGTTTTGTTTCGACTTGTGCATGTTCTGTTACAGATAAGCGCCCCCTTTCAGTGTACTGATTATTGTGCGACGGAACGAGGGAGCTTTGAGCGTACAGGTGGGTAAGACAGCTGCGTAGTCGCGGTCGGATTGACACCTAATTACAATCCGTGCATAAGGCAATCCCGAAATTGTTATTTGACCTCGCAATTCTTGAGTAATCCTATCGGCGGAGTATTTTGCGTGCTTCGCTCCCGTCTAACCGTCCAGGCCCGGTTAGCCGGGTTAAGACAGGCTTGGTGGCGCCCTCATGATTTCGACATACTCTCTATATATATTATGCCGCAACACGCTTGCCCAGAACGTATCGTGTGACTCACGCCCGACTCCCTGAGCGTTCCAGCCGTGGCCTATTAGCCTATTTCGAACCGATTTCAGGGCAAGTGTGCCAGTTTTTCAGGACTGATTCCGTGGTGCGATGCTCACCTTGGGTGGGTGTCGTAAAGTAATACCGTAACACCGTGGCGCAGGTAAAAATTGTCCAGTCCCTTACAATATTCAACAAAACGTTGGGGCTGCACACGCGGTCCGCCTGCCGTTCGAATTCGACCACCGGTAACGTTTTTTATCTGAAAATTTATTTAATTTATTAGAAACGTGGAGATATTTTTACTCCAAACTTAATTTGATTTTTAAAATTATTTAGTGTCACAATGTCGACGAGGGAAGTTCTGGGTAAAGCCTTTTACAGATTTTTTATTAAGTTATAACTGATGATGAAGCCATCAAAAATGGCGAAAAGTATTATTACATTGATTAATTAATTTAAGTTGTAACATCCAACCCTCATAAGGATATGAATATTTATTTACCACAGGATAGCTCATAAGTCGGATATATGTTCAATTTTTCACTCAGACATACGTAAATAAGTAGGCATACACCAACGGAGCATCCTGTATAACAATTTATTATATTTAGCTATAATACAAAATAAATATTCATGTAATAACGAAAATGAAATGTATATTGAATAAATTAGCGTTCGTATAGTAAAACATCGTTGCTTGTCCCTACGGATGCTGCAACCAGATCTGCACCCGTGCTAGGCGTGTTTGCCGGCCTCGTGCTTGATCCGTCTTGGGACGTCGTGGTCGGTCGGACTTCTAATTCGTGGGTTGTCGGGACGGCCGCGACGGCGCTGTGGAATCTGTCAGTTTCGCTGGTTTGCTACTGTAAATTTATAACAACAAATTAGATTGAGAGTACTATTTCTCACCCGGTTTGTGCGGCTACAATTATTATCAATACACCGCCTGGAGATTTGACACGGAGCGGGAAAATTCTGTGTTGTTGCCGAAAGCTGATTCGTCGATTAACCTCCAAATATCCACGTGGTCGCAGTGCTCTACGAGGATGATTCCCACGGCTCGTATTTCCCCAGGTCTTAGAGAGTGCTTGGGTAAGTCGCTAGCTGTAATCCCAGTAATTAGTAAAGCAAATCGACTTGCATAACCTGCGGCTTTATATATTGGATTTATAGGACGAAGTTCTGAATTTACAATGCAAGGGGTAAATTCAGAACTTACTACTTTGTTAATAATGGCCGGCTTCCCAAACGGGCTGAGGGATTCCGGTTTCTGGAGTCGTAAATCTAGTGACCTAGATATTCTCTTTCAAATCACTGGGTCGAAACTAGCCTTGGGTTTGACAGTTTTAATAAGAAAGTTTAAGCCAATGACCTAGATATTTTCTTTCAAATCACCGGGTCAGAATTGGCTTCGGGTTTTAACAGATTTAATAAGAAAGTTCAAGCTAATGACCTAGATATTCTATTTCAAATCACCAGGTCGGAATTAGCTTCGGGTTTTAACAGGTTTAATAAGAAAAGTGATCCTCGCAGAGGATCCAGGAAAAATCTCTTCGGACAGGACGGGAAACAGGAAGGGGACGGGTAAACCTGAGCCAAGCTCAAGCTTCGGGTTCGGGAAATGGAATCGCGATCTGGAAATATCTCGGTGGAAAATCTGTCTAAATGAGCTCTGCAACTGCTTTTATACGGTTTTGGATGTTCACAGGTGGGGGAGGAACGGCGCGCGCCTCGTCTTTGTGTGCCTCCCGTTATCTCTGGATGCGGCCATCGTCCACGCTTGTTATCTTCTGGGCCATTGACACGCCGTGATTTGTGATAACGCTGAGGTCGGCGACGTATACATTTTAATATATTATTTAATATTTGTCTAACCAAATTCATACGGAAGCTAGCGTTACAAAGTTACTACAAAACGATTTTCATTAAATTTATTTAAAAAAAGTCAGGCTTCAACTTAACATACTGTGCGAACGTTGGCTGTGGAACGCTCCAAATAAAAAATGCCCCGATCATCTGCGGCTAAAATCCACGGACACGTCGACCTTATTTTTTGAACGCGCATCTTTTCTGATAGTTGTCAATTTTTTTTTGGTCCCACCTCTTTCCGTAATGACGTCATCGCCATTTTTTTTAAATGGCAGCCATAACTTTTTTCTATGGAATCTGATTCTCCTTAAAATTATACATACAGCAATATGCTGTTGAGCGACGTTTATTTAATTATTTAGCAAACATTATTGGCATTCATGAAAAAAACTGATTTATGAAAAAATAAAAACAAAAAATCGAGATAGCTGTGGAATTTTTATCAATTGATATTTTATTTATTTGACGTTCTGTTAAATTGTTATTCATTTGTTTCAAATAAATTGATAAAAATTCTACAGCTATCTCGATTTTGTGTTTTCAGTTTTTCATAAATCAGTTTTTTTTCATAAATGCCAATAGTGTCGCTACCTAATCAAATAAACATCGCCCAACCGCAGAATTTCAAGGAGAATCAGATTCCATAGAAAAAAGTGGTGGCTGCCATTTAAAAAAATGGCGATAACGTTATTACGGAAAGAGATGGGGGTAAAAAAAATTGACAACTATCAGAAAAGATGCGCGTTCAAAAACTAAGGTCGACGTTTCCAAGGATTTTGGCCGCAGATGATTGGGGAATTTTTTATTTGGAGCGTTCCACAGCCAACGTTCGCCCTGAATAATATTTCTTTTGGCTTAAATCTCCTATTAATATATTCGTTAACTTGTGATATTGTGTCAGTTATTAAACAACTGTGCTGAGATATGGTATTTTCAGTATTAAAAGTAATTACTAATATGTAATGAAAAGATATACTTACTAACACTGGCGGATCCACGGGGGTGTCAATGAAATCAATTGACACCCCCTTGGGCCTCTTAAACATGTAATCGGATAAAAAGTTGACTGCTTTGTTTTAATTATAAACAAAACGCACCCTTATAGCATTCGGTCGTAATTTAAATTTGAATTTGCCGAATGTGTTTTCAACATTCTTCATTTCTTTTTAATTCCAATAGGCGCAAATTTGCCTTCACCCCCCAGCTTTGGTGGGGTTTTCATTGCTCGTCGATGTCGGTTCTGTGACCATTTTAGTGTTTACCACTCTCCACTAGACAAAACAATGAACTGTATCTGGTGCATAGTTATCGGCATATTTGGCAATTTTGCTAATAATATAATGTTTGTCTTAAATTGTACAACTAGTTAGTCAAAGTTAAAATTTTCAAAGCCTGCAAAATTTTAATTTTAGAGTTAAGTACTCCTATGTAAAACAATGCTTATTTTATAACATTTCGTGTGAAAACGAAAACGTACATACTTGATTTTCTAGTAATTGACATTTATACAGAGATCACAAGCGTTACACAAAATAAGGCATTACCTAACTGGTTTTATAAATTGTTATTGCAACTTTATTTTCTTTGTTTTATCTGGTTTTTTAGAATGGCGCCATCTTCTAAAAATCAAAAAAACATTAGACGCCTTTATACAAAACCCAAAAATCACTGCCCTTCATGTCAATCAGGATAAGACGATAGAAATTCAAAATCTAGAGGAAGCAGATGATTTGTCAACAAATTCCACAAAAACTGAAACTGCATCCACTTCTATTCCTGTTAATAATGGCGAGAGTGAAAGTTGGTCAAACGACATCGGAGCTTATTTTGACAGCACCGATAGACTTCTTGGGAGTCTTTCTAATTTAAAGAAAAAAGAATTATTGGAGAACTCGTACGTTCCCCGAAAAACGTGCGCATTTCCTTTCTCGGAAAAAAAATTACATGTGAAAGTAATTTAAATACATTTTAATATTAGTTATTTGAATAAATATACTTGGCTTATCTATTCGTATATAAAGCAAGTAGTTTTTTGTCGGTTTTTCTTGAAATGAAGCATGTTAAGTGGCCCAAATAGTTTTTTTTTTAATGAAAAACAGTTGAATTTAGAGATATGAAGTAACATATTGAAAAAGCTCATGAACAGCGCTTTTCAAAAATTCATACAGCACCATGTAAATCAGTAATGCGCAGAGCCATTATTCGAAAAGCCTACTTTTTTGCTAACGTTTTTCTTCATTCAATTTCAAGTCTCTTACAACAGCCGCCTGAAAATCAGCATTTTTTGCATAAAATCTTTGATATGTATCTCCAAAACAACTGACAGTAGACTCATACAACTTGATATGAAATTATTAGTATTTCAAAGCAAAACTTTTGAAGTTATAAGATATTCCATAAAAAAAGAAGTAAGTTTGATTCGCTAAACTTTTTTGAGCCACCCTGTACAACTTACAACTTTTATATACACAATATTTATATAACTCTCATAAGTTTAGAAATATCTTCTACCCCTCCCCCCCCCCCCCCCCAACGTTGCCAGACCCTTTATATAGTTAACCTAGAACTGGTTTATTGTTCCTTCTTTTAAATAGTGTAAAGTTTACTTTTTTTGTTAATTTTGTATAGCCTATATAGCTAAAATAGTGGTTCAATATTTTTTTTAAGTGTAGTGTTAATTTAACTTGTCTTTCAAATTCAAATATGAAAAAACATTTTTTATTTTTTACCCCTTTTAGTTTAACTATCTACCTAACCTTTATAATTGGACTAACTTTTGTAATTGGATATTTTTTCTGTAAAGGTTAGTGTCAATAAATAAATAAATAAATAGTACCATCCCATAGTGGGCATTACCTACCTAAACTATTAGTTTAGCCTTACTGTTCAATCTACAAAAATTAGTTGACCCCCCCTTAGGAAGTCTCTGGTTCCGCCTATGCTTACTAAGTCAAATAATTTAATGAAATACGCCAGGATTAATTTAATTATTGATCAAAAACATTGATTTTGATTTTACAGGGTGTACCAAAATTCACCGTAGAAGAAACAAACACGGATATAGGTTATACCGAAGTAATGATATTCCCAAAATATATCACAAATCGGCAGGTACGTTTTCGAGTAATAATTTATTAAAGTCTTTCGCAAATAGTAGTTACACATGCCACTGGTACGTAAAATAAATTGAGATAATTACGCAATTTTCAAGGATGAATTTGTTCCAATTCGAGTTCCTTATGGCAAAAAAAGAAATGCCGCAGGTGTTTTGCGATTATGAATGCTATTTTAAAAGTGGATTTAGCAATCAGTCTTGTGGTGCCTTTGACGCGTACCAGTTTAATAAAATGAAAATGCATCATTTTATTAACAAGAGAGAGTTGATATGATTTTAATCCGGTACAAATGTTTCGACAGCAACCATTTTTGTTTGCAAATGTTATTTCTTCAATGCATAGACGATCCTGGACTTGTGTTACAAATCAGGGAAGCATTTAACGCATTTTTTGTAAAAGTGAACACTAATGTGTCTAGAAATGTGATTTTATAGAAATACTTCTGTCAAACCGGTGAGTAATTCCGTCAGTATATTAATTAGGCAGGCGGGACAGTCATAGGCGTCGTTATCGTACAAGACTGGTTTCTTCTTTTATCTTTTATATTTAAGTGTTAATTCAGGATGGCCTCAAAATACAAGTTTAAAGGATTAATAATTCAAAATGTTTACCCAACTTCGTTGTATGTCCCGATTTTCACTTTTAGAAAGATGACAACCCTGCTTGCAAAAGGGGCAGCAACCGCAAACCAAAACATTGCAATCCAACCTTACTTTTCAGTTTTGCTTCAAACAACTGATCACGTTTTTGTAAAAGCTTTGGACAAAATTTTGACAATGGGACACATCTGGCAACACTAAAAATACCTTAAAATACGTTGATGGAATGTAACGTCACTTCGCTTTTATAAAACTTGTTATAAATATTTTTACAAAGGGCCAGAAGCTTAAAAGTTAGCTGTAACTGCAAATAAAGCAAGCCTACCTACTCAAAACAAAGTAAAAGCTTCGGGTTCCAAAGGTTAAATAATATGTATAAAGCATTAAATAGTTACATTTATTTAATATTTACCTAAAGTTAAACCACATGCAAATACAAGTAACGAAGTACCACACTGTCGGCTTGCTGCCAGAAAAAGGCAAAGAGAAAACAGTTAGGAATTGGTTCGGCCGAATAGATGGTTTTGGCCCATCCCTTAGCCGATCAGTTTTGTCAATTGATCCAACTTTCAGATCCCTCGCAGAAATTTTACAAAATAATTATACTTTATAGTATCTGTAGCTATAGTGGTATTTTATAAATAACGAAGCACGATTTATAAGTGTTATTTTCCTAAGAAACGGATATATGCAAAAATGCTTAAAATAACATAATTGCTCTATATTTTTTTACATTTAAGTAATGTTTACTTTTAATTAAAATATAAAATTCATAAAGCGTCAAATTAAAATCTGAAAACGAAAAACAATACATTAAGGGCTTATGGAGCTATATTCTGTTATATTTATGTATAATACAGGAAATTTATTTTAATAGTTAACATAAGCGTTTCGTTTCTATGCCACCATTTAATCATACAGGTCATTTCCATAGTTACAAATGGGACCAATAGATTAGAGCGTGTATTTTACGAGTTAACATAGGAATTATTACTTGTCAAAAATACAATTAAAAGTTATCCTAATATATACCACTAAAGAAAAGATACAACACACAAGTTGTTCCTACGTATCTACTTTCTAGTTGCATACCTACATTCCGATAACAAAATTAAAGGTTCTCATTAGCAAGTATCTAATTCCAATTCGTATGATAACTCATAAAATAAACGCTCTAATCTATTTAATCATTGGTAACTATGGAAGTGCCCTGTATGATTAAATGCTGGCATAGACACGAAACTGCTATGTTAATTATTAAAATAAATTCACTGTATAAGCTTTTACTTAAAATTTACAGAATAAAAAAGATGATTGTGGTTTGTAGGGTTAAAAATCTGGTGTTGATATACGCACACAACTTCCTTTTACAGTGATCTTCTAATTAGACAAAAATTTGATTTTTAATTTTTAAGCATTTGTAAAAAAATTTCAAAAATTAGAAATTCCACAGAGACCGTACTAAACAGAGCATTAGTTGAAGAAACAAATTTTCTCTAAAATTTTAAGCTGAATTCAAAAATGTAATAATATACCGGGCGTTCTATTTAAAATAGGGGTTAATACAAAAAAAGGAAAGAAACCCATTTTAGAGGTATTCAGCTGGAAAATCACCTATTTCACAATCAATACACATTAAAAATGTAATAAAAATGTAAAGTTTAAAAAAATCGTTAAAGCCGCTTTTGAAAAAAAAATCGAAAAAAAACACATACTTCCGGTTATGCGATTTTCTTCATAAGTTTGCTGTCGCATCTAGATAGTACTCAAAACTTATATATGAAGTTTCAACGTCATACCTCTTTTCGTTGTTGAGATCAGAGCTGGGCAAATTACTTTTAAAAAGTAATTAATTACTAATTACCAATTACCGCCCAATGTAGTAATTTAATTACCAGAGATTCAATTACTCACAGGAAATGGTAATGCAATTACCAGAGATTCAATTACTCACACGAAATAGTAATTCAATTACCAATTACTTAGTAATTGTAATTGTACAACATCAATTACTGTTTCAATTACTTTCAATAAAAATTCTTGTCATATAGTTGTATTTAGTAGAATTTTCTTGCAAGTTGCAATTATCATTAGTGTCATGTCGATTCGTAATCGTTATATAAAAATGCTTAATTTTTATGTTTTGTTATAGATATTAACGATACAAGTTTGATTATGAGCATCTTAACGAAACGAGTTTGATTGCCAAAACGAGGCGGTGAGCCGAGTTTTGCGGCAATCAAACGAGTTTCGTTGTGTGCCATAAGCAAACGTGTATTGTTCAATATTTTATCTTCATCAATAAACTCTGGTTCAATGTATTTTGTTTATATAAAAAGAGTGCGGTAATATTTATTACCGCACTGAGTGCGGTAATATCTATCCATTACCGCACTGAGTGCGGTAATATCCATTACCGCACTTAGTGCGGTAATGAAGCTCTTAACGATACTAAAATTAATTTGGTTAAGAGGCTATAACAACACGGATGAAGATAAACTATATTAACCTAATACTTTATCACTCTTGAAAGTTTTTTGATAATTTAATCTTCTAGCTACATGCACCGTTCACCAAAACCAAAAGTTTCTAGTTTATTTGGATGTAAGATGTACGTAAATAAATAAATTCAAGGATAACAATTATACAGGGTGTCTCAAAAAAAATGGGACACCGATTTAGCATAGATTCCTTAGGTTATAATAAACCGATTAAGCCTAATATACTTTAGTACAAAGTCCCTTCAGTAAGAAGGTATATGGACTTGGAAGTTCAAATCTATATATTTTTTATATTAGTTTCCACATAAGTTATCACTAACGTTGAGCTTTTAAACCGATTAAGGATTTAGTTGCCGAAGCCCGAAGGGCCAAACCAAATAAACCACACAAGGATTGAAATGGAACTTCCAGTGTCCAGGGGTACATTGTTTTTTTAAATCGAGAAATCGCGAAGTTACAACATTTTAATCAACTTTTATAGGTTACGTTGACGTCGGTTGACGTTTACCTATCGCCCAGCCGCCTACAAAAAGTTGTAAAACAATGTATTACTTCACTGCCGATTTCTCGTATTTTATTTGACGATTTCGACGTTCTTCACTGCCAATTAAAAAAATTTTTTTTTCGAATATGAAGAAATGTCGAATTTAATTTTGGCTAGATTTTGTAATGATATTAGAAAAAATAGCTAGCTGAATATGTTATAAAAGTGATTTTTCCATGTTCGTGATAAATTAATCCACTCTCTTTGCATCACTCGCTCGTAAATTAAACGTTGAAAAACGTTCAATTTTCTTAACTTGTAGAACAATTTATTATTAAATACGTTTAACATGAGGCTGAATGACGAAAATATGTAACTTACCTAAGTATACAGCGTGGAGCATTGGATTTCTTAAAATGGCAGTGGGAGGGAATATAATACATTGACTGCCGTTGCCATTAGAGACGCGAGACAATGTGATTATGATTAATAATAAATCAACTAGCCTCCTGGTTTACATATTTAAATCCTTTTGAATGCAGCTGATTACAAGAGACAGTCTCATCATAAAATGTAAAAGTATTGTTTGTATAACTCTGGACTAAAACGTCATTACATCCCTTGCATGATTACAATAAATTGATTAGGTACTGTTCTCGCAAACTTTGAAGAACTAAACTACATCTGCGGGAGGGAATGATACATTTTCCTCCCTAGTAATACAAATAGTTATTAAAAATGTATTAGGTAACTTCTGAAATTTTAAAACAAAATATCAATTTGGTGTTAATCAGGGACCATTGAAAGTTGACAGATGACTGATAAACCTAGTTGAAAACGGCTGATTGAAATAAGACTTAGTACTTTAGATACAAAAACCAAAGACATTTGCTCAAGCACGTAACAATGAAGTCATTTTTACATTCAAGTGACCTTTATAACGACAGATTAATAAAAAAACCAATCAAAGCAGGCTGTGATATGTGTTATACGTTTGGCAGTACTAAAGTGTATTGTTAGTCTATGTCAAATTCGAGATTTGCAGGTTAAGTTTTACGTCAGTCTGTGTCAAACAACAAACAAAACCTAACCTACTAATCTCAAATTTGACATAGACTGACAATACATTTCAGTACTGCCAAACGTATAACACATATCACAGCCTGCCTTAATTGGTTTTTTTATTGATCTGTCTGTACTACGTGTTCAAAAAGAAATTACATAAGGGTTGAATATGGCAATTTTTAGAATTTTCAATCGCTATATCAGCGTATAATATAAACTTATGACAGCAACAACAGTGATTATGTTAATGAATTCTAAAGCTTGCTGTTGCCAATACTTTTATATTCCATGACCAACCCTTAAGTAATTTCTTTTTGAACACACCGAATAAGAAAATTACTGTGAACGCTCGACATATAATTGCTCAAGTTGCTTCATATTTTTACTTCAAATTTCAAAATGTTATTAACATCTTTAATAATAGCTATTGATTTTAAGTTTAGGGCAATAATAGTTATTTATGCATCTAGAATGAAAAATTTGCTTTCTATGAACGATGCCTACAATTGCTGGCCGAGGCGATAACCAAGGCAAGCAATCAGGCAAGGCCATAAAAAACAGTTTTCGTTCGAGGTGCATATTAAATTTTTCCGTCGACCGTCATAATTTGAAAAAAAAATAATGTGGAGTCCGAATTATAAGAGTTGTTGAGGACGAAAAACGTTTGCGGACAAAAAGTGTTTGGGGACGAAAAACGTTTGCGGACGAAAAGTGTTTACGGACGAAAAGCGTTTGCGGCTGTAAAGTGCGGCCGTAAAGTGTTTGCGGACGAAAAGCATTCGCGGACGAAAAGCATTTGCGGACGAAAAGTGTTTGCGGGCGAAAAATTAATGGTGTCCAAAAAAGTGACATTTTTGGTACGTAAAAGCGTCCGTAAAATCACATTTTATAGGGAGGTCGACGGAAAAATATCTGAAATTACATAAATTGGGTCACTGTACACTGTTCCTTTAAAAAACCAAATGAAATTTTGTGTAAAATCATTAAGAAGCCAATATTTGAATGTCTCGTAATTAGCAAGGGGGTTTTTAATAATAAACGAAGCTAACATGCTGCAGCAGTCCATAAAAATTATGCACTAGTGCCAGTATACAAAGCAGCATATGAGCATTACAAGGCAAGAGAGCGACAAAGAATGGATAATTTACAAAATGTTCAATGCAAGAATGCGGTAAACTTATGCGGCGGAGTTTTAAAATTACCATACGCCATAATGCATTTTTGAGTCAACCAGACATGGAATTTTGCAATTAGGTACATTTTACATATGTGTTTTCCGCTGTTTAAATGTTATGGGATTTTGTCCGTTTAATTCAATTCCTCACCCAAAAACGTAATTTTCTGGACTTAAGGTCTGTTGCACTTGCACGGATCTTTTAAAATGATCAAACTGAAATAAATAAATAATCATTTTGAACCAATATCGTCTAACGAAGCTATTTAAAATTATTATTTTACCGTAGGTATTGTAATCTGTAATGTACTACTTACCGCAAATATTCTTATAGCGTCTTACACTTAGCGTCTCTCACAATAAATATTAGTGTCACTATTACAAGCTACAGATACACGCACTAATGCTCGTGGACGCGTCATACAAAATGCAGAAGTAGCTGTTATTCGACTCGTCAGAGGAAATAATAAATTAGGCTTATATTGCGCGGGGAATACCCTGCGATTTGCTTAATATGTAATTTAATAACACCTTATCTTATTTATGCGTTCTGGAGATTTAGCACCCCATCGAGGCCAGTAATTCAGTAATTGAAATACCACAAAGTAACTCAATTAACTCGAGTAATTTCAATTACCACAAGTAATTCAAATACCTATAAAGTAATTTAAATACTTTAGAGTAATTTAATTACACGAAAGTAATTGAGTAATTTAATGCAGTAATTAATTACTTTTAAAAAGTAATTTTCAAGTACTTTCTAACAAAGATGACAATTCCCAATTACAATTACCGCATTTTGAAAAGTAATTAAATTCCAAGGCAAATAAACAAAAAGGAATTTAATTAGTAATTTAATTAAAAAGTAATTAATTACTGCCCAGCTCTTGTTGAGATATTCTGTTCACAGACACACAGACAGAAATACAGACAGACACACAAACAGACAAACAAACAGACCAATGAACAAAAACATGTTATTTGTGTTCAGGGGACTCTAAAACGTAAAGATCTGTTAAAAACTCAATTTCGAATTTTTGGGGTAAATCCAATACTTACTTTATTGTAAAAGAAAGTAAAAAAGTAATATAAAATAATGGACTCACCGTTCCATTTGAAAATTATTTAAAAAACATTTAAATTCAGTTTATATAATATTATTATCTAACATTTATGTAGTACCACTATGCATGTACCGGGTAATCATAAATGGTTGTGATTTTTTTCTTAGGTTGGCACTGTTCATGTTGGTGGCACTGTAAGTCTATGTCAAATTCGAAGTTAAAAAATCACAACCATTTATGATCACCCGGTATTTAACTTTAATAAATTATAAAACAGTTTCATAGAAAAAATGTATAATATGTTTAGATTGATATTAATCAACATTGTGTCCAATATAAGGAGAACCAGTATGGGGATCTCGTTAATAGTAAGAGATACAAATTTATTTAAATGAATAAAAATCCAAAATTAAAGGGCTAAAAAAAAAGCCGCCTAGAAATCCTGGATATAATTTTTCGTTCCTCTGCAAACCTCAGAATTGTTTTTTTTCACATTTAATTTTAAAAGATTTCGGTTTTTACGCGTATTCATTTTCAAGAAAGAAAAGCTGACAATTTAATTTTAAATGTCAATATGACAAATCATTTACAGAAAAACCTGACGAAAATAATTTTTCTAATAATTTAAAAAAAGCAGTTTTGCCTATTTTATCTTGACCTTGAAAATTTTTATAGGAAAAGAACGTACATTACTTAAAGATTACATTATAAATTTTTTTTGTCCCACGATTCATCTCCGAGCAACCATCATCAACTTCATTTTTTAAATTCGCTTCTTATTTTCTGCTGCCATATTTGAGAAACATTTTTTATCCTGAATTCTACAATCTACCACGCATTATGGTTTAATTGCGTTTAGAGCAGTTTTTGACTATAGTCAGGAAGTTTTCGGAAACAAACCTGTTTCCTAGAGCATTTAATACGTTGTTTTAGCATTTGTAATTTAAAGAAAGATGTAATGAGCCACACTGGCTGCTTTTGATTTCTAATATTAATTATGGTTTATAAGTAAAAAAAATAATCAATAAATTAATTACTTACTATTGAAAAATATTTGTATTGCAAGACCATATGTGATCGTTAAGGACTAAAAACATTCAGTGTGATATCAAGGATTTTTAGGCGTCATTTTGTTAGCCCTTTAATTACGCAACTTTTTTTTTCATTTAACCAAATGTGTATCTCCTACTATTAACGAGATCCCCATACTGGCCCTCCTTATCCTGGATATGCTGTATATATAATCTTATAAACTATAAACCTGTTACGTGGAAAATATGTAACCATGTTATATTTTTGTTATAAAACAAGTTATATAACAGCAATATAACAACAATAATATAAAATGTATTCCTTATTTGTTATCTTTCAGTTAGGCATCACAAACATAACAAATATCAGTTAACATTGTTGCTTTCGTGTTGCATAACATCAATATAACACGTTTTTTGGGAAAGCCTATTAAAATGGACTTTTCAAAAATACAAAAAGTATTTTAAAAGTTTTAAAACTTTCGAGCTAGGGCATTCCATTTAAAAAGGTTAAGTTTGATTCGCCACACTTTTTTTGAAGAACCCTGTGTAATACAAAATATTTTAGTAATGTGCACCACCTTCGTATTTACAACTTTTATATAAGCGATTTTTATTTAACTTTCATAGTTTTAGAAATATTTTCCACCCCCTCGTCGTTGCCGGATCCTAAATACAGGGTGAAGCAACACTACCGATATTTGCATATACTTTTGATATCATACGCTACAGCAAAAAAACTGTGACACTGAACTTCCTTGAATGAAATTTTGGCTAATTATAAGATCACTGTAAAAGGAAGTTGTGTGAGTGTATCACACCAGATTTTTCTTTTTCTTTCTGTCTATGCAATGATTAAAAAGATCACAGCTTTGATTAAAAACATTTTCAACTTTTTTTTAATAATTACTTGGAAATTAATAACAAAAAACGTAATTTACTGTGGCAACAATTTTGTGATAGAACTGTCAAAATATTTTAATTGTTTCTCGTTTGTTATTTCCAATCAGTCAACGCCAACTAGGTTCATTTCTATACACAGGGGCGTCTCTAACTCCACTAAGCGAAGCTAAATAGAGAAGCATTCTTAATATATACCAAACAATTTTATTTATTAATTTCACAATCTGATAACCTCATATCAATTACCATGTTGAAAATAATATTTATTACTCTTCAACAACCAAAATGACCGTTTCTTGATTTTCTTATTGCAAATTCTTTCACAATATAATTTATACAATTTGATCCAAAGTCAGTTTCATCAAAGATGCCCAAGAAAAAGAGAGACAGACATAAGCTGTATGTATAGTATTGATTTAAGAAATGGATAATAATTTTAATTAATACAATTGTCACTTTATGTGAGCTTAATTTAACAGCATCAAATACGGTGCATGCTAGAAATGTACTTTAAGGATGATCAAACAAACTATGGTGTCTGGGCGATATTGACTAGTTCAATTGGTTCAAATGCAAGCAGAGACATACGTGATTTTTTTCTAGGTATTTTTTATTAATCTTATTTTCGATCACACGATATCATTGTCACTGTCGTTTTAAATACTAATTTGATAGCATTTTATATCATACTTGATCTTAAGTGTTTTTTTATAATATTTAACTTGGAAAATTTTCTACCCTCGTTTGGGAATGTGCTAATTAAGTTATTTTCAAACAAATAGGAGAAACACTAGATTAATGATCTTCCCAGCCGCAAAATAAATATTTCACCAAACATCTTTGTATAGTACTAGCCCACTACGTTTTAAGCTGTGGCTAGGTGCACTCCAGACTGCACACAGCTTTTAGTATTAGGTGCTCTCCAAACCATGATCGTTATTAATTTGACGTCAACGCATATTTAATTTTAATCTGTTGTGGGTAAAGAGTATTACAACAATAACAACGACTGCAACCTAACAAGCCGAACGGGCTTAAGCTGCTTTAAAATGCACCTGCCCCCGAAGGGCCAATTCACGTTCGCAATTTTCCTACTACAAGCCATACCATACAAAAAAGTTGACCACGTTTTAATAGTTATTGTGCAAAATTTTATCCATGATGGCATATCGTTGCTTTCTTGTGTATTAGTTTCTCATTAAGGATGAGTTTGATTAAATTAGAGCACCAAAGCTTAATAAAATTCTTAATTTTGAAAGACCACGGACTCAAAATTATACATGAAAAAATGCTGGCAGTGTATGATAAGAATAGACTAAGTCTATATTAAATAAACTACTAAAGTGTGCAGAAAGATAAAGTCGATGGTTCTTGAAGAAAATCGCAGGGATCGCTGTGGCGTCGAGAATGTGCAAACCCAAGTGTCCTGTACATTTTCTATGAAAAGCTTGAAATGAGAAAAGTGTCAGCCAGGTGGTTTCCAAGACTTGTGATTCCTGAACAGAAAGATCACCGGGAGAATTCTTCAAATAATTTGAATTCACTGAAAGAAATTGAGAATCCAGATATGTTGTGGAAAATAGTGACAGGAGATAAAACCCGGGTTTATTATTGGGATTCTGAGACAAAACAGAAATCAATGTATTGGCTTTATAAGGGTTCGCCGCGCCGCCTCAAAAAACGTCAAGCACAAGTGTCTACATGCAAGCTTCTTCTGGTGTTCTTGGACCATCAAGGAATTATTTAAATTGATTGCATGAAGAAAGGTAAAACAGTCACCGCAAGTGCCTAGCAAAATCCAATATCCGTACAAAGTCTGCAAGAATATTTCTTAATACGTCCCATAACTGACTCATCACAGTCGATTGGTTAGTTAAGAATTAAAAGGCGTTCGCTGAACAACACTATCTACAATGGCCCAAGGAAATTCAAACTAAGAGTGCACCCTGCTATACCACAGCGACTAAACATAAGTTTATTATTATTTGGTTAACGACAATCACGGACCATTAATTATGGAACGTGCCGTGCAAGATCTTTAAATCTCAGTAAATGTCATGCTCTTATTTTTATGGAGTTAACCTTTTATAAATATAACAATCAAGTGTTAGTGGCCCAAATTTCAGTATAAACATAGATTTTCCATAACGCCAACTTAATCATAATATACTAACATGATCTTTGATACAAAATATGGGAACATGGTAGGTGAGGCTATGACCATCTAGGAATTTTGTTGGCAGTACCTCTGTGGCAACTAAACTTCCTAATGGAAATTGACACTTTTTGTGTTAGGTTAGGTTGTTTTCAGTTTAAGGTTATATTTTCTGAATAGGTACAGTCGTGTTCAAATAAATCTGGGACAATGTTTTTTTCATATGTAGGTTCAGTTAAGAATTGAAGAATAACTCCATGGATTTTCTGCTATCAGAAAGAGTTACATTAAACTTTAACAGGTAATGAAATCTGTAACTCTTTCTGATAAGAGGAAATCCATGGAGATATTCTTCAATTCTTAACTCAACCTGCATGTGAAAAAAACACTGTCCCAGATTTATTTGCACACGACTGTACATTGTTGCCCGATCTTTGTTTAAATTAAGGATGACAAATTTAAATGATTTGACAATTGACGAGAGAAACGAAAATGAGAAATAATTTATAAGAAGAGCATTCAATATTAATGTTTATTGCAATTTGGATAAGAATTGTGTACATGATATGAATATGCCACTTTATTTTACATGCTTGCTGCATGCTTGCTCGCTTGGTGGCGTGGAAGGATAAAGGCATCACAAACTGATACCAAATAAATTTAGTAGAGCAATTGTAATAAAAAAACTTCTCGTACTGGCGTAACTGGAAGTTGGGTGTTCTGTATGTAATCAAAACAAAGAGAAAGTACGTAAAGTACTTGCTTTTTTAATTTTACCTCATTAGAAAGTTTTTAGTAAAAATGCTTCTTCTCCTATGGACTATAGACTCTGCAACTGCTACCCGCTTATCAAACCGCGCAGACATCAACCTGTAGTCTCCCGAAAGACAGTTTGAAATTTTCTACAAAAAATTTATAGTAGGTAGCATAGGATATATTTTGGAATGCAGAATATCTAGTTTTAAAGAGCTGGTGCATTTTTTCAATATTTAAGTTGTTACCCAGGTAATATACTTCACGACCAGAATAATGACTTTTTAAGAGAATGATTCGATATGATCTCTCATACACAATCTTGCTTCTTTGGGATATGCATTTCCGCTAACACTTTTTCTAGGAATATAACTCATTTTTAACTCAAGGTAGATACTGACACTATTACAATACACTCGAAGATCCACAATAACTGCTATCAGCAAGAATCACAGAATACAAACTAAACGCCATAATGACCGACGCAAGCAGGGAAAAACGAATTTCTTGCAAAAAGGTCATAAGTCGGCGACTAATGTCCTTTCTGGGTAAAGCACATGTAATCGCAGCTGAAAATACTAAAGAAGTAATAGATAACCTTAAAAATGTGTCCACACACCTCAAATATGGAATTGATTCTGCTTCAGTGGCATTTTTGAGTGGATATGTAGCACGAACAGTTGAAGAAAGACTTAACTGTAATATTTGCTTAGAATCGCGTTTAACCACTGCTTCCTCAAATCCATTGTTAGCTCTTATACGTTTACAAGATAAGGGAGCGTTGAAATACCCTACTAGAAGATTTACAGCTTTAATAAATCAATTAGTTGATCTAATTTTAAATATACTTCAGTATTTATCTGGACAATGCAATTCATCTAAAAACTACGCTACTTCTTGAACCATTTGCCTCATCGAAGTTTTTCATTTATATGGATCACAGAGAGAAAACTTCTATAATAATCCCTGATAAGTTACTCAAACCAATTCTAGCAAACATAGGAGCTACACGGACAGATTCAGTTAGTACGAATTCTTGGGACTTCAAAACCTCTCAAGAAAAATAATAAAACTGTAAATCTCTGAAATGTACGTACACGATACTATACCTAGATTATACGATTCATATTATATTAAAGTCCAGACAATAGGTTCTTATTGTACTGATACTGGATGTTAAAAAATAATTGTTAAAAAAAGTATTATTCTTAACACCAACTCTAATTTAAATGTCATCGTGACCAAAACGGCCAAAATGAGCAATTTCTCATAAGTGGAAACATCAATGAATTTCAAAAAAATTCAGCAGGCCGTGATTAAAATAATAAATTTAGCAATGCGGTAGCAAGACACTACAGAAAAAAAAATCGGGAGTGTGCTCCCCTAGACTTTCTCGCATTCGCCTTGTTTTCTAGCAAATTTGAAAAGTTTATTGCAATGTATATGCATACAGCGATAAAATTACATTTTCAGGTAACCACTACCTGTTTAGGTAAAGTGCCGCTTTAGGTTAACCTATCATACTGAAATTTTATATCTGGGAGTTTTTCTCAATAATAAATGTATGTGCAAAATTTCGTGCAAATACCTTGAAGCAAACTGGTACTTTACTGGAATGGATACCGCTACCTGTTTAGGTAAAATGCCACTTCCGGTTAACCGATCATGCTGAAATGTAATATCTGGTAGTTTTTCTACATAAGAAATGTATGTACAATATTTTGTTCAAATATCTCGAAGAAAACTGGTACTTTACTTGAATAGGTACCGCTACCTGTTTAGGTAAAGTGCCACTTTCGGTTAACCGATTTCGCTCAAACTTTGACAGGAATCTACAAATTTTGAATAATGACTATGTGCATAATTTCAAGGGTCTAGCTTATTTCGTTTTTAAGTTATCGTGTTCACACACACACGCACACACGCACACACATACACACACACAGACATAATTCGAAAAATGGTATTTTCGGACTCTAGGAGGTCTAAAACGTCAAGATTCGTCAAAATCTCGAAGTCGATTTTTTTGACGATTACAATACTTTCTCGATACTACCGTATGCGAGAAAGTAAAAAATGTTGCATCTGCTACATCACCGAATCAGTTAGTCCAACATGAAAAGAAAATATCATAGCCAACCCTGTCCCGAAAAGGTGGTGAATGGCTTATAGTAGATTCATTTTTACTTTAATATGGCACTTACAAACTATTGAAGTAGTTTCATATTCGGGTTTAATATTGGTAATCTTTTTGGAATTACTGTTATGTGTTTATTGTACTAAAATCAAATCCTTTCGGGGGAATTTTCTTCGTTTTGATGCAGATTTTTACTTCCGTCGGTCGTCAAAAAGACAAAGAAAGTATTGTAATCGCGCCAAATTTTCCTGAGATTTCTTCAAATCGCCAACGTTTCAGGGTCCCTGGATGACGAAAAACAAGTTTTTTATCAATTCGGTCTGTCTGTTTGCCTCTCTGTCTATCTCTCTGTCTGTCTATCTATCTGTCTGTTTATTTTAATGGTTAACATAAGGGTTTCGTTTCTGTGCCACCATTTAATCATATAGGCCACTTCCATGGTTACAAATGAGACCAATAGATTAGAGCGTGTATTTTACGAGTTAACATAGGAATGATTACTTGTCAAAAAGACAACTAAAAGTTATCCTAATGTATACCACTAAAGAAAAGATACAACTTGTGAGTTGGTATAGCACTTTAAGTTTAAGAAGAGTTTCTAATTTATTTTCAACAACATATCCCGATCGTCGCAAACCTACTCCAGCTGGCATTTTGAAAATTGTGAATAAATTTCAAACCACAGGATGCGTCAATAAACACGAGAAAAGAAACAGATCACGTTTTATACTAACGCAGGCTAAAAAAGATGAAATGCTTAATTTCATCGAAAATGATAATAGACTGTCGACACAAAGAATAGCTAATGTTGTTAATGTGAATAAAAGCACGGTACACAAGTTTCTTAGGCGAGAATGCTTTACAAGCTATCATTTTCAAAACCATCATGAGTTAGTAGGCGAAGACGAAAAAGAAGTAACATTTTTTGTGAAACAATGATGAATAAAATTAATAATGGTGAAGTGCCACTTGATAGAATTTTATTCACTGTTGAGTTAACATGTTACACTCATGGAGAAACTAATTCTCAGAACTGCAGATACTGGAGCTGTACAATGTTATTCGAACTCAACGACCCCAGAAAGTAAATGTGTGGGCAGGGCTAATTGGAGATCGTATTGTAGGACCGTTCTTCATTGACGGAAACCTCACTGGAGAAAGTTATCTTCAGCTACTGCAGCAACGGATAGTCCCAGAACTCAATACAATGAACATCGACGATGTATGGTTTCAACACCACCTCACTACGCGAAAATGTCCGAAATTATTTAAATCGTGTATTCCCACATCGATGGATAGGACGAGAAGAAGTGAACTGGGCTGCAAGATCTCCAGATCTAGCTCCAAATGATTATTTTCTCTGGGGCCGTTGAAAAAGTGAAATATTTAACGGTGACAGAATGGCCATTGAACAGTTAAAAAATAGAATTAGAATCGCAGCACAAGCAATAACTCCTGCACAGATAACTAACACTGTAAATGAATTTTACAATCGTTTAAGATATTGCCTTGAAGATAGTGGCGGAGTTTTTAAACATTTGTTAAATTAATTTAAGTACGTTATTTTCATGTATTACGGTTGTTTTTGAAATTTAATCTTTAAAAATATTATAAATGTTTCTTTCTCTTCTTTCTTAATTAAATTAAAAGATTCATTATTCGCTTAATTACGTTTATTAATTTGTGTTCAAAATATGTACTTAAAGAATATTAACAGTAACCAGAAGGTAAATCAAAAACTTTTTCGAACTAAAACTTGTGTTATCAACACACAAGTTGTACCTAGGTATCTACTTTTTAGTTGCACACCTACATTCCGGTAATAAAATTAAAGTTTCTTATTAAAAGGTATCTAATAAAATAAACGCTCTAATCTATTGGTTTCATTTGTAACTATGTGACCTGTATGATTAATTGCTGGCATAGAAACGAAATAGCTATGTTAACTATTAAAATAAATTCACTGTATGTCTACTTGGCCTGAAACCGAGAAAATTTCGATCAAATATATACAGGGTACCTTTAAAAAATAAAACTTGGTCTATTTTTGCTTTAATTGAGGAATAGATAAAATCATTAATTTCCACATAGCTTAGGATTTGCCCTTGATAAAAATGGGACCCAAGAGATACAGGCCAATTGTTATAAAAGAAAAACGAAGATGGGCAAGATATTCTGTTCATTGTAATGCAGTCGCTGCGAGGCGATATTAAGCACAGCTGCGAGGCAGGATGCGATCAAAGGGTGTACTGCGTACGGTCTGCTCATTTTCCTTTAAAATGCCTTCCGTAGGAGCTGAAATCGAATCCCGTCTGCAATACCTTTTTTATTTGCAAATTGATTTAATTTGTGTTACCAAGTGTTTCCTTTTATTGTTTCAGTATTATTAGGATATTTTTACTCATAGTTGCCTTTGATTTTTCAAAATAGTTAATGTCACAACTTCCACTTGATAGGGAAGTTCTGAATAAGGCCGTTTACAGATTTTTTTAATTTCTATCGGTCTCCCAAGTTCTTCTCTTATTGTTTCAAAAACAATTAGTAAGTGTACGTAGAACGTTTTTCAATCACTCAATTTATTTAAAACTTGCTTAATTTTACATAATAAACGGCTTCCGGTATTGGACCGTGTCATTATTGAAGTCGAAGAACTCAACGTTTCGTCCACTTTCGTAAGGGGCTTCATCAGGAGGAAAAGCAAGAAAGCACGGAGACTCAAAGTGTAAACCACGCCACTGTTCTGGAGAGAGGGTTTCGCGTCTGGCGTGGTTTACACGTTGAGTTACCGTGCTGTTTTGCTTTCCCTTCTGATGAAGCCCCTTACGAAAGTGGGCAAAACGTTCAGTTCTTCGACTTCAATAATGACACGGTCCAATCCCGGAAGTCGTTTTTTACTTAATGACAATGGCCGTGAAAGCTGCCGAAATCTTTGCTTAGTGTTATTATTGATTGGCTCTACATGGTTTGTTGTAGTTATTTTTTATGTTAAATACTCTTTTTTAATCCTGAACCCACTCCTCATTTATATTATGCAACAGTAACAGTATTATAGTAGTCTGCAACTTTTTTAAATTTTTATAAAAAAACTGCTTTATAATTTTCATCATATCCCAAGTTATTTCCAGAATACGCAATTTTTTGCAAAATTCTCAAACAAATTTCCCTTTGAGTGGAGCTTTTCTGCAGTTTTTCAGTGAAAATATTGATTTTAAAGGCCTTTAATGTGTGAAATAACGGTGCTATTAATTGAATATGTGGGAGTTCAAATTTAATTATTTTTTAAAATTCGGCAATGAAGAACGTCGAAATCATTAAAACACGAGAAATCGGCGGTAAAGTAATCCATTTTTTTACAACTTTTCGTAGGTGACGGGGTGACAGATGGGTGACAGAAAACGTTAACATAACCGAGAAGAGTTGTCTAAAATTGTTTAATTTTTCAATTTATCGATTTAAAGAAACATGTTTTTCTCAGCACTGAAGTTTCTTTTTATCTCTCGTGTGGCTTGTTTGCCTCGGCCCTACCAGGGCAATTAAATTTCAAATTAGTGATAAAAAAATCAACTTCAATGTTCTGGTACACAAATAAACTATTTTTTCTTTAAAATCCTCATCATTCCCACACATTAGGGGACAATTTTTAGGTTATGTTACAATGAGCCCCGATAACCCGATGTTTAGAACTCGATTCTATTTGTCGGTGCGAAAATTGAGCATGCGTAAGTATGGCCCCATGAATAGTAATTCTTCCTATATGGCGGGGCGCCCCGATGAATATACTGGCCAAGTTGGAAATCATTTTAAGGAATTAAATAAACTGCTCAAGTACAGGTCTAAAGAGTAGCTTCAGCACTGCGAGTGCACCCAGAATGTGTAGTTCAAAACGTGACCACCGAACTTCTGTAGATGGCGCCAAGTGGACAAGCCGCCACTGTGCTACAATGCTTGGAAATTTTGCAAAGTGGAAAATCGCCACTTTCGCCAAAACCAAATAGCGCATGAAGGTGCTCGGGACCTTAGCAACAACTTTGCCCCCTTTCAAAATTTCGATATCTGTAGCCGTTCGAAAGTTACAGGCGATCCAGACAGACGGACGGACGGACGGACGGACGGACGGACGGACAAAACGTTCGCATAAGTACGCTGAAGCTACTAATAAAAAGGTAACAGGCATTCACTTGAGGAATGTAGATGTCATAATCTTCAAAATGTAATGTTAAACGTAAAAATTAAACTAATATGGGCTAAACTAAAATGTTTGTTTTTAAAAATGAAGGTCGTACATTAATAATTAATAGTTAATTACAAATTTATTGTAAGCAGTTCTCACGATAACGGTTCACGATACATCACTCTCGATTACGTTGAAGGCGGTGCTTATTACAATTATATATTGGCTAAGGCTTTCTGCATAAATATAATAATATTATTAATAATAATAATAAGGTGTCTTTATTAAATTACTTGTTTTTACAACAAAATGGAAAATAAATAGGTAAATTTTGTAATTCAATTAAGCGAAGTTCAATTATGAATAGTCATAATTACTCTTCCGCTTAATCTATTCTTAGTAAAAAAAAATATAAAACAAAACAGATTATCCTAAAAACGATTGTTGTGTATATTATAAGGTAACCAAATATTTTATTTCGGAGGCTTTCACGGCCATTGTCATTAAATAACAAACGATTTCTGGGATTGGACCGTGTCATTATTGAGGTCGAAGAACTCTTCGACACGGTCCAATCCGTAAGTCGTTTGTTACTTAACCAAATATTTTATGTTAGCAGCTAAGATCACGCATGCAGGATTTATTATTGATTATGAAATAAATATAGAAAAAGTTGTGGTAAAGATTTGAAGTTGCTAGGCAACTGCCGGCTGTGACTGTATTTGGTGAGTAAAAATTATTGTATATTTTAGATTTATCTGGCTCAATTCGTGTCTGGTTAAATCAGTAATTAGTAGTTAGCTTCGTTATTTCTTAACATAGTTGATTTTTCATATCTCTGCTTCAGATCATTCATGCCTCAACGTCTAGGCTTTCAACCTTTGCTGCTAAATTATTTTGCAAAAACTCCCAAAACGTGCAGCAGCAGCCGGGATGATACTACTGCGGCTGTAAGCACGTCACAACAAGAAAACACCACGTGAGAAACTCAAGCTCATTACACAGCGACAGCGACTAAACCAACTGCACCTAGCGAGGAGATAATGAAAGAACCGCCACACCTTTTAGATGTCAGAAAGTACCTAAATCAAAGGATTGACGACGAGATGAAGCTAAAACTTCTCAGCACTCTATGGATCCCGGAAGATTCATTTCTATTTCCTGCAACTGGAAAAAGAAACCTGCGGTTTCAAAGGCAGTGGCTGACCCACTTTTCCTGGCTCGTGTACACTGAAAATGATGGTGCACTTCGTAAATATTGTGTTTTGTTTTCGAAAGATTTTTGTGGAAAAGGATTCAATCAGAGGGTGAAATCGCTTGTAAAAGAACCATATACAAATTGGAAAGATGCTTTGGAAATGTTCACTGCACATGAGAAGAAGAACTATCACCAGGAAGAGTTGATAATCGGTGCCAACTTCATGAAAACATCAAGAGATAGAAACCTCGACATCAGGAACATTGTTGACGCTGCAAGAAAGAAACAAGTAGAAGTCGAAACCATTAAGCTTTGCGGACAGCATGAGCTTGCACTCAGAGGAACCGACGATTCAGGACCAATTTTGGTAAAAAGCGATGAGCCGGTAGTCAACGATGGAAACTTGAGAGCAATACTAAAAATGAGAATCAAATGTGGAGATGAAAAATTAATCAAGCATGTTGCTCTGAATGCTTCTTATATTAGTCCAAAGATTCAAAACGAATTGATCACTATTTGCGGAGAAATAGTTCAAAAACAAATAGTGAAGAATGTCAATGATGCCCACGTTTTCTCGATATTAGCTGATGAAGCATCACACATATCCAGACATGAACAAATGTTCCTCTGCATATGATATACAAAAAACATGGGCAACGTGTACGTAATCAAAGAAGATTTTTTATGTTTTGTGAAAGTCGAAACCACAACTGGCGAAAATCTGGCAAACACGATTGTTACATCCCTTCAGAATCTTGGCATTGACTGCAATAACATGATTGGACAAGGCTATGACGGTGCCGCTGTTGTTCGCATTCTTTAAACTTAGCTTTATGTCATTCCTGTAATCTTTCAACCATCCGAAACTGCATTGGAACTGCAAAATCTAGTGCAACTTTTTTGAGAGCATCACCCAAAAGGACGGCTAAATTACAAGAATACATAAGGACGCGTTTCCCTGAAACAAAGTTGAAAACATTGACGGCTATGTGTGAAACAAGATGGGTAGAAAATCATGACGGCCTTTTGAGATTCAGAGAAGTCTTTACAGCTATCGTGGAGACTTTAGAAGATCTAAGTAATGATGGAGACATGGACACTTCTTCCAAAGCTTCGTCGTTTTTAAAATCTATGTTTGCAAGTGAATTTGTTATAAGCCTTTGTTTTCTGGCACACGTTTTCTCCTACACAATCACACTCTGCAAAATCCTGCAATCTCCTCTTTGTGATTTAATGTCAGCTGTAGATCATATCGAGAATGTTGTTCAAACTTTTGAAATTTTTCGAACCAATGAGTCCCAATTCTCAATAATTTTTAAAACAGCGAAATCATTATTAGCCGAGGTGTATGAAGAAATTCGTATACCACGATTGACATCCGTTCAAAGATATCGCAGCAATAGCAATTTCCAAACAAATGATCCGGAATAATATTTTCGTATAAATGTAGCTGTACCAGTTTTGGACTATTTAATTGGCCAACTGAAAAGTAGATTTGTGGACCACAAAAATATTCTCTCCAGCTTATACTGCTTGGTACCGTCTGTTTGCTCTGAAAAATCGCTGGACCTAGAAAACTTGACGATGTACAAGAACAAAGTTGACCTAAGCTTATTGCAGAGTGAGTATGAACTTTGGAAAACTTATTGGAGCCGAAAGGATTAATCAGATCGGCCATCATGTGCCATTGAGGCTCTTGGGGAGTGCAATGTTGAACTATACCCAAATATTTTTATATTATTAAACATTTTTGCAGCTTTACCGGTGACAACATGCACTCCAGAAAGAACATTTTCTACTTTGAGGAGGCTTAAATCGTACCTAAGGAACTCCTGTGGCCAAGATAGACTTACCGGATTAGCTCTTATGTCTATTCACAGAGACATTAACATTCCTACCGTAAATTAATTTGGTATAGTGAAGTTATTTTTCAAAACTGCCATATCAAGTGCTACATCGTTGGATTCTACACAAAACCAGCTTTCTAATGATGGTACTTTCGACCCCCATTTCAATTTAAAAAAATCATCAAGTTGGCCGTGCTGCAGTCGTAACGATCGATAAAAAAATTGGAACGACGAATATTAGTAGAAAACCGTATGTTTTACTTCTATACCAAATTTCAGAGTTCTATCTATGGCCGTATTCAAATAATACCACCGTTTCCATATTTAATTTACGCACTGTATATATAATTCTTCTGTACGTCTGTATGTGACTGAACTCCTAAGCCGCTGGACCGATTTTGATTAAATCTTGTGTGTGTGTTTGAATGGGTTCCTGGATGGTTTACATTCACAATTGGACCCGGTAGGTGGCTCTGCAATCGGGTACTAAGAATTTTTTTAAAATTTTTTTGACGAAATTTTTTAAAATGTTTTTTATGATTTCTCGCATATCAGAACATATAACCCCAAAATTTAACCCCCCCCCCTCACCACCCCCACATTTTTTTAAATGAAAAAAAATCGAAAATTCGAATATCGAGAAAACGTTGGCTGAACCCGCTAATAGCAGGCAAATCAACGTTCTGGCAGGACGGTCTGTCGGGTCCGCTAGTAAAGGGTGTTTTTTTAGAAGCGGAGAACTTTAAAAGGAAATAAACCGCAGACAAATGTTTTTAATAACCATGAAATTGGCTTTATTTGATAGATAATTTTTTGGCATTACTGTTTGAATATGATTCACGAAATGGATCTGTTAACTGGTTGATTTCGTGGATCTGTTAACTGGCCACCTCGTTCGTGCGATTTGACGCCATTAGATTATTTTCTTTGGGGATATGTAAAGTCGCATGTCTACGCCGATAAACTGGAAACAATTGAGCACTTGGAAGCCAACATTCGACTCGTTATTGCCGAAATACAGCCTGATTTACTGCGAAGAGTGTGTGAAAATTGGACCTCTCCAGATTACGCCATGTACGCGCCAGCCTCGGCGGTCACATGCCCGAAATCATATTCAAACGGTAATGCCAAAAAGGTATCTTTCAAATAAAGCCACATTCATGGATATTGAAAACATTTTTCTGTGTTTTATTTCAATTCAAGTTCTCCGCCTCTAAAACAAACACCCAAAGAATATAAAGATCAAATAATGCTTGTGGTTGTTTCTTCTGGAAATTCATTTCACAATTTATACTTTTTCTGGTACCATGTATTTGTCTAGTAGGCAAATGCGTTAACGAGGTGACGGTCACAACATTTATTGATTTTAGTATTGACAAAGCTTATCTAATATTAGATAGTATTTGCTATTGCTATTCTATTAACATCATCTTATCACTATCGGTAGCACTCCTGTTGTCACATGATGTAATTGAGTATTTCCAAGTGACGTCACAAACTCCGCCCTAACAGCTGATCGTGGACAATCAACTTTAACTTTCTTATGGAAGCTTTCCATACATTCTAATTTTATAAGTTTTGTGTCCATTATTGTACCGAGTTCATTTAATACAGCAGTGTAGTTTATGTGTTGATTTTTGTTTTCTGGGTTAAAATACTCTTTTCAGTTGAAAATTGAAGAAAGTTATGAACTTGTGAAATATTTTAATGAAGGGGTCTCTAGTTTAATCCAAAAGTTGGTTAAGTAACACATTTGTTGGGGTGTTCAAATAGAAGTAACCGAGAGACGGAAAAGAAATATTTTGGATTTCATTGTGTGCGAGATAGAAGACGTCAAGATATTCCTGAGGGCATACGTTTGTTCAGACCACTTTCTAACAAATAATGCATTTCTATTATCAAAACATCTCTGTTGATCAATTGGAATCAATTTAAGTTCCAGGAAGACCGGCGGCATCTGGGGATTTAATTAATTCAACTACGTTTTTATTTACAATTATTTAAAAATTAATTCAAAAATACTTCTACCTTCCAGATAGTTCACTCACAGAAAGTAGTTACTGCTCACCCACGAATCACGATAGCCTTAAATAACACAATAAATCCATAACGTCACTAACTTAATTACTTATAAACTAAACTACACTTATAACGTCTAAAAAGTTATCTAGTTTTGCCTAAAAAATCGAAAAATCAGCAGAAGCCTCCTAACAAACCATACAAAGGTTGTCCTCGATCAGCTGTAATTGGGCGGAGCAATGACGTCACTGTGACATATTTGGAAAAGGCTAATAGATTGAACAATAAGTGTATTAGTTTTAACTAATGCATAGCCTTTCTTCGTTATTGACCATAACGGAAACTTTTAACAGTAATTTTAGAAGCGAAAAACACCGCCGCAATGTAATCTCATTACTTTCAGTGAAACGACATCTGTTTCACAGTTATCCGAAATTCGCAGCAGTCTGGTAGAACCTGTTTATGAAGAATAGTTGGAAATGAGTGGGGGAAAGCGGTGTCCAACAACCAGAAGGAAGAATGATGGTAAAGAAAGTCTCAGTCTGTCGGGCTCCGGTGTCAAGAAAGTCGAGGTTTAGCGTCCGGGAACAGTGATTAACAGACACAAAAAGTAACGCTATACGTTTATGTGCCGAGTTGCAGTGGAATACAGATGTGTTTGTGGTGTATGTTGTGACTGTATTTAAAAAGTGCTAACAAACGCAACGCGGGTCGGCTGGAAAAAACCACCCTCTTGTGCGAGACGGCGAACGACACCTGCATCATTGTCAGATCATGTAAGTTTTTATTTAAATTTAATAATATGAATGTTTTTACGTTGATTGGCGATTTGCATTTATAATTAATATCGAATACTTAGCCATTCGGATCCTTATTGTTTTCACCAAAAACTTTGTTTTTAAACCATATTCGTTACTTGTTTTTTTAGAATTCATTCCATTAACAAAGTTAACGGTATATCGTTAATGGTGAGTCACACTGTATGATTTGCAATGTTTCGTTTAAATTAAATCAACCAAGGGTTCTAGCGTTGAGTAACCACTATATATAGAGTTGTTCACACAACGCTTCTAGTCTGTAATGGTAACATTGTAAATTGTTTTTTTCTGCGAATTTAATATTTCAACCGCATTCTTATAGATCTTACTGTATTGAACTTCCACGGCAATTGCGAATCAAGTACTTATACTTTTAGTAGTTTCAAAAAGCGTGCGGCAAGTAACACACGAAAGCTGACCTACTTATAGACACCAATCAAAGGTTTCTAGAATTCTTCTATTGGTATAAACATAAAGTATAGTATAGAATACTAAAAGAACGTATTGCATGCTCCTAGGAATTTAATATTTCAATAGCATTTTTGTAGATCTTACTAAATATATACAGGTTACAGGTATTAAGTTATGACATTATTCTATAGTATGAGCAAAAAGTAACTCCATCAAAGATACCTTTGGAATTTTGAAGTCATGTGTATTATAACACCAGAAAATTATAATTAATTTTTGTTGATTCTTGTCAATGCCGTTATTGACGTTTAAATTTAAAAATGCAGTCTTATAAGGAAACTTACTAAATTTAATAAAGAGAAAATAAAAATTACAACGGAGAGTATTTAGAACAAAATTAATAAAATAAAATTAGCATAACGTTTGTGTTAATGGAGACACAACTTTTAAATTGCAGGTTAGGTGTACATAACCTCACTTCAGTCTAAATAAATTCAAAGTTGCCAAATGTTACAACATTCTACAGTTTATACACATTTACAAGAGATGCTGAAAATGTCTTCCTTCTTCTTGCAAGCAAGAGGTGTTGCGTTATCTTGTTGCAAGTATCCTTGTCGAATTTTATCGTCATGGAGCTGATTCACAAATTATTCAGGAATGTTATTTTGATATCGTTCGGCATGTATTGTATCTTCAAAGAATATTGGTCTGATAATTCTTCGGTGAGAACAAGCTACCCAAACGCCTACTTTAGGGCAATGCAAAGAAGCTTCACGAAAGAAATGTGGATTATCAGCGCTCCATAAGCGCATTACTTGTGAATTAATGAGCCATTTAAGTAAAACCACGACTCATAAAAAAAAGTTAAATCCAAAACATTATTTAAATCTTGCAAAAACCAGTTACAGTATAAAATTATCTTATTGTAATTTGGAGGTAGGAGCTCTTGATACATTTGTAGTTTGTATAGATGCATATTTAAATTTGTTTTTAGAATTGTACGGCAAGTACCGTAACTCAAATTCACTTCTTGAGCGAGCCTTTGGATTGATGTGGAGGGTTCGTTTTGCATTCGATTTTGGACATTTGCAATTTGTTCTGCAGTTCCCACATGTGGCCTACCACTTCTTGGTCTGTCTGCTACACTACCAACTTCCCTGAAAGCAGCTACAGTACGTCTTACTTGATAAAAGAAGTGCGTTGCTAATATTTCAACGTTAGGAAATCTTTCTCTAAATTCGTTTAAACAAGCATGTGCAGAGTACTACCAATTACCATTGTCCATTTCGAGAATATGCCTCTGTTATAAATATTATATGTTCTTGTAACATTTTTAAAATAAATTATTCAGAAATTATTGACATAACATTATTGCATAATAACAAATGTCAAATGACACCTTCTAATTTTCTAGTGTTATAATACACATGACTTCAAAATTTCAAAGGTATCTTTGATGGAGTTACTTTTTGCTCATACTATACTTAATACCTATGTAAATATCGTGAGTTAAATGATTCAATCGGAAAAACAGCTTTTCAAAACGAAACTTTATTTCGTAATTACAGGTATAAATCAAAACCGTCTGAACTCTTTTATGAACTAGCAAAGAATGAATCTAACGTTTTACATAATTCGCAATGTAGCGAAAAGATAACAGTGAGGTGGGATGTGCCTTATCAGCGTGGCGTCGTGTTCTTGATAAGCAGGTAAGTGCGATAAAATGCCTTATAAACGAGGTATCATACAGTATTTTATCTACTTTACCACTTTTTTAAACAAAAACAAAAACAAAATTCCATATCTAGGGAATCTCGCGGCAGTTGGCAATATTTGTGCCGTGCAATAAAAGTGGCTGTTGACAGTTCGTTATGTGATACGGAGCGAAGTACCTATGGTTGCCAACGTTAAAAAATTAATCGCTCTGTTTTTAAGATTTTTATTATAGCATCGCTTTTTGTCTATTACGATACACAAACGAGTATCGTAATAGCCTCAGTACGAACGCAAAGTAGATAAAAAATTATGTAAACTTGATAATAACGTAGCAGGGTGCAAATGATTAAATGAAGTTGAATGAAAGCAAGATTGAAATCACAATTTAAATCCAACGATTTATATATTAAAAAACCTGTAAAATGATTTACCCAGAACTTCCCTCGTCTACATTGTGACACTAAATATTTTTAAAAATCGAATTAAGTTAGGAGTAAAAATATCTTCACGTTTCTAATAAATTAAATACATTTTCTAATAAAAAAAAATGAATCCCGCTGGGGTTTGAACCCGCCGCATCTGCAGAGCGATCGTATCTGCAACGATAAAGCCAACTATGCTACAGAGCCACTTTCAAATAAATCCGGCACTTGCATCTCTTAAACAGAAAGTTGTAATTGTTGAAATGTTTTTACTCTTTTGTGACATTATCCTGTATCGGTTGTGTCTTATTTTTGGCAAATGTAATGCCTGACATATGTGAAAGTTATTACTTCCTTCTATTTCAAAATTAACCCAAAAATAAACCAAATTTTATTTTTTTAAGGTGCTCCCCCGTATATATTTGTACGAAATTGTTTCATGTGAGGTAGATATATAATATGTATGCAAAATATCGTCTTCCTCTGACAAATAGTTTTTGAGCTATGCTGCCAACAGGCAGACAGACAGACGAAATTAAGAAAACCTCTTTTTCGTCATCTAGGGACCTTGAAACGTGAAGATCTGAAGAAATCTCGGAAGGTGATTTTTTCGTGATTATAATACTTCCTTCGTCTTTCAGACGAGGGAAGTAAAATAATTGATCAACTGGTTATTTTGTGGTTTGCATTTTGTTACTTATCTCGTCTGAAAGACGAAGGAAGTATTGTAATCACAAAAAAATCACCTTCCAAGATTTCTTCAGATCTTCACGTTTCAGGGTCCCTAGATGACGAAAAACAGGTTTTCTCAATTCCGTCTGTCTGTCTGTCGGCGGTATAACTCAAAAAATATTTGTCGAAAGAAGATGATATTTTGCATACACATTATATACAGTGTGTCCCCGGATTGAGTTCACTATAGGTATAATCCACAAAAAATTTTACAATTTTATTTTAATGTTTTGGGATTCCGCCCTGCTTGGTCTGAAGAGAATTTTAAGAATATTTACAGTTTTTCAAAAAACAAGTCGGCCTTGACAGTGAAGCGAAAACTATTTTCTTTTCAGGTAAACTACCCTTTCTGTTTATAATACGGCAAAATTTTACCAAGAAAAGTTGTTCAGAATGATAAATTATGGCACTATATGAAGTTTCAGGAAGATCTACCTACTTAAATTAAACCGTTAAAATTGTATTTATTAAAAATGACGGTTTGATTTAAGTATGTAGAACTTCCTGAAATTTTGTATGGGACCTTAATTTCCCATTCTGAACAACTCTTTTTAGTAAAATTTTGCAGTATTATAAACAAAAAGGGTAGATTACCTGCAAAGAAAATACAATTTTTTTGTTTAATCTAAAAATAACGGTTTAATCTAAGGAAGTAGATCTTACTAACATTTTGTATAGGACCATTATTTATCATTCTGAACAACTTTTCTTGGTAAAACTTTGCTGTATCATGAATAAACAAGGGTAGTTTACCTAAATAGAAAATAGTTTTTTTCACATTTTTCATGGCCGACTTGATTTCTAAAAATTAAACCTCTGCTTAAAATTCTTTTCAGACCAAGCAGGGCGGAATCCCAAAACATTAAAATAAAATTGTAAATTTTTTTGTCGATTATACCTATAGTGAACTCAATCCGGGGACACACTGTATATACCTGGAATGAAACCGGAAAAAAATCAGAGAAATATGTACAGGGTGAGCACCTTAAAAAAATAAAGTTTTGTTTATTTTTCATTCAATTTAGTAATAGATACAAGCGGATACAAGTAATAATTTGTACATAGTGCAGGCTTTATTCTTACCAAAAAATGGGAGCCGATAGATACAGAATAACGTTTTTACGATACAAAAACGAGGCACAAATTAGCACGTTACTAAATATAGCTGCGACACAGGAATGCGAGAGGTCGGTACTTCGTGGCACAGGTAGAAATTGCCCAGTCCCTTACTAATTTTACAAAACGTGGGCTGCACACGCGGTCCGCCTGCTGTTCGAATTCAACCACCGGCGACCACCGGTTACGTTTTTTTTTATTTGAAAATTTATTTAATTTATTAGAAACGTGAAGATATTTTTACTCCTAACTTAATATAATTTTTAAAATTATTTATTGTCACAATGTCGACGAGGAAAGTTCTGGGTAAAGCATTTTACAAATTTTTTGTATGGCATTTACAAATATAGCAGTGGATTCTGTTTAAGTACAAATATTTTTTTTATTAAAAGTTAACCAAGAGGTGGCTAATAAATCGGTTTAACTTATTAATTAAAATTTGTTAAACTTGAAAAATTCTAAATAACATTTTAAATGATTTAACTAAGCCATTCATTTATTTATCTAATAACTGTTATAAAGCTCTTGATAAATGAGTAACAAGAGACAGATATTAATTGTTAGTGACTTAAAAGAAATAAAAAGTAACCCTCCCCCCGTAAAACGTGATACAGTTGTTTTAATTACATAAAAATGCATTTCAAAAAGCTTCTCAAAATTGATATTTTAGACGTCACCAATTTTGGTGATTATTATTTGAAACTAAACTGAATTCTGCATCAATGCAAGCGTTGGCAATGTAAAATTTCAGATAAAAAAAATAGTTTTTGTTTTTTTCATTGAAACAATGTTTACCGAAAATATACACATACAAACATAACACTACATACTCGTACATACACTTATTGTTAAAATGTTTTTCCTATGTAATTTTAACTGGCCAATCCAAAATTTAAAAACATCGATTATAATCCAAAAACATCAGATTTTAATTAAAAAAATAGATTTTTATTTTTTTAACAGGTCGCGATTGTTTGCACCCCGTAAAATAGTCAACATTTTAAAAATCTCTCTTTGGTACTTTATTTTTGTATTTTACTGTTATTTAAATATTCGCTCCGTTTTCGTGTCGATTAATTCGTTAGGTTTGTTTTTTAGTTTTTCGTCATACGTCAACTGATTACTTTTGGTATAGCACAAAATCCTTTAAAAACTCGTAAATGGTATTATAACTGTTAATCAAAAATTAGTTTTTTAGTATCCATTAAAAATGAAATTGAAATAACTGAAACGTGATCGATTTAGTTTCGCATAATTGACTCAATTTTATTGGCAAATTATTAAAAACTTAAATGAATTCTCTGTATTGTAATGCATTATACACAGAGAAGATTTACAAAATATTTACTACTATAAACAAATTATTTAAAATGCTCAGATTTCTCAATTACTGACATCCCATCATAACTTTTTTACTGCTGGTTAAAATCACCCCAACACTTATTTTACTTTGTTAAAAGTAGTCTGTTAAATGAAGTGGGCTTTATTTAAATAACTTGATCCTGAATACCTAAATTATAGCAAATACTTGTTATACTAATGCAAAGTTTCAGTGATCAAGTTTTAAATACAATAATATATTTAATAAAATTGGCGTGGGAATTCTGGAGGTTAGTATCTATTCCATAATATTTCACCCGCCTGTTGTAAATTCCCATTTTTAATTGTAAACTCTTAAACTGTGCTGGGTGTAGGTGCAACACTTTGAGACACATTCATTCGTCCGTTACAGTACAACACAAACAATGGATAATGCCGGCTCCTTAATAACAATCCTTTCCTAAAACCCTGGCCATAAATTTTATAAGATTTTACTAAGAAAGATACATATTTCGATAAGAAGATTAGGAACTTAGTAGATAGTTCAGTTATTAAAATTTAAAAATATGAAGATACAGGAAATAACCACCGACTATCAACCATCAAAGTCGGTAGAAATTTAGTCTTCAAAGATGACGGTATCCTCATAAATAACTCATCCTAAGTTTTACTCAACTACATTTAATACTAAATCCCACTTAAAAATCTCAAAATGCAATGGTTTACGCACACAGTTTTATTTATTTATTTTATGCCAATAAGGGCTGAGAACTAAGGTCCTATAATGCGCAGCAGTGGTATGAAAAAGAAAATAAAAAACGAATACAATACGATTTAAACAAACATCGATTGACATAATATATTAGAGATTGTCGTACTTGTTTTTGAAAGTATTAATCGATGGTACACACACTACATCAGCCGGCAAGTTGTTCCAAGGGTCAAAAATCCTGTTAGGCAGGAAATGTTGACTTGTCCTGGTTTTTAAATTTTCCTTTCGTAGTTTATACTCATGACCACGCAGTCGATCGTCTGTGTTCAAAATATACAGGTGCGAAAGATCAACTGAGAACAGATTGCGAAGAATTTTGTACGTGACTATGAGATCACCTCGCAGTCTTCGGTCGGAAAATGAAGGAAGATTGGCCATAGATAGTCTCTCTTCGTAGGATGGTCTTACCCTTCCAAAAGGGATGCGAGTAGCGTAACTCTGCACCCTCTCGAGATGGCTTTGATCTGCAACCCGATCAGGACACCATACCGCACCCGCGTATTCAAGATGAAGTCTCACAAAAGTTTTATTTGGCAAACTTATAGCTTCACATTATTTCTCTTGTCTGCACCACAGTTGCAGTGAAAACTAAAAAGTGAAACGCAGTATTTCAAAGAAAAATGATAACGGTAAGTATATAATGCTTCCTGCATTTTTTCTGACATATAATTGGTTAGTGAATTTTTCTCCATTTATCAACAAATAATACTGCATTCATTCATCTTGGAGTACCTAATTTTCTACATAGAAAATACTAGATGTTCAAATACATAATTTTTAAACATATTTTTTAAACATATGTACATTTTCAAATTATCCAATATACAGTGTGTTTCACTTTACATGGAAGCACCCCTGTATTTTCTTTGTTTTTGTATGGATCGATTTGAATTTTTTATCAGTTGTACAACTCACCAAGAGGCATCTATTCATGTTTTTGAGCGCAAAAGACGTTATTAGCCTGGCCCACTACGATCAAGAACATGGGTCACATTGTCAATATTTTGCATCGCGTTAGAGTTACAGCAAAAAGTTAGTAAGAAAAGTTGTTTAGAATCAAAAGAATACCCCAGATACCGATTTTCGTTTAATAATTCGAATTTTTAATTTTTATCTATAAATTTGTCCAAGTCCCAAATTTCAACTTTTAATTTGGTATCAAATGGTGTTATGGAGAAACAACATTTTTATTATTGTTGCAAACGTCATTAGCTTTTAATAACGGCTGAACTACGTTTAACTGCTGCTGAGAAAGTAGAAATAAATTAGAATTACTGGTGAAAATGCAAGATCCAATAGAGAAGTAGCTAGAATAATATTGAATCTTGCATTTTCACCAGTAATTCTAATTTATTTCTACTTTCTCAGCAGCAGTTAAACGTAGTTCAGCCGTTATTAAAAGCTAATAACGTTTGCAACAATAATAAAAATGTTGTTTCTCTATGACACCATTTGATACCAAATTAAAAGTTGAAATTTGGGACTTGGACAAATTTATAGATAAAAATTAAAAATTCGAATTATTAAACGAAAATCGGTATCTGGGGTATTCTTTTGATTCTAAACAACTTTTCTTAATAACTTTTTGCTGTAACTCTAACGCGATGCAAAATATTGACAATGTGACCCATGTTCTTGATCGTAGTGGGCCAGGCTAATAACGTTTTTTGCGCTCAAGAACATGAATAGATGCCTCTTGGTGAGTTGTACAACTGATAAAAAATTCAAATCGATCCATACAAAAACAAAGAAAATACAGGGGTGCTTCCATGTAAAGTGAAACACACTGTAGGTATTTACTGACCTCTGTGAAGTTAGCACCACAAGTTTAAAAAAATGTTAGTTTTGTCAATAGTTCCCGTTGCACCCTAAAGAGTTCTAGAGTTCCTTGTTATTTTTCAAAATAGTTCTATGTATTTAAGAGAAAAAAAAGTGAATCGAAAATTTGGGGTGCTAACTTCACTTTTTCGTCGGACAAATACCACTATAACTCTTTTTCAGTCATACTTATTCAAAAATGTCATAACACTTTTTGATAGAACTCGTCGGGGTGCTACTAGAACTCTAACAAAAAAACGACTTTCAAAAAAAGAATTTTTTATAAACCGGAAAAATTCCTTTTTTTTAAGTTTCGGTAGTTTTAATGAGAGTACTAATAGCACTCCGACGAGTTCTATCGTTAACTTTAATAACATTTTTTGATAAGACCCGAAGTAAACAGTTACGCCCATTTTTATGTTAGTACTTTTACCTACAAAACGACGAAGTCCTAAAAGCACTTTTCTAAAAGTTCCGGTAGTTCTAATGGGAGTTCTAGTAGCACCCCGACGAGTTCTATCCATAAATTTAATAACATTTTTTGATAGGACCCGAAGTAAAAAAGTTACGCCCATTTCTAAGTTAGTACTTTTACCTCGACTTTTACCTACAAAACGAAGTCCTGAAAGCAATTTTTTAAAAGTTTCGGTAGTTCTAATGGGAGTTCTAGTAGCACCCCGACGAGTTCTATCGATAAATTTAATAACATTTTTTGATAAGACTCGAAGTTAAAAAGTCCACGAAAATACGCTCGCGAGTGAGTTGAGTTGTAGGTATATTAAAACTGTATTGAGAGAGTAAATCGTCACAAAAAATGATTATGTACCTACTTAATTTTTTGGTAACCGTTAACCATGTTCAAATTCATTTTAAAATGTATTACAGAAATTATAGCAAATACATATTTAATAAACCTGATTAGCCAATGCACACTTTATTAATAATTATATTTTTACACATAGGAAATTGTGTTCATTAACTGGAAGATAGTACATCGTGAAAGTTGGATATATCGGGGCCACCCAGGTAAGCAGTAGATTGACGATTCTCGGGGGGGGGGCTAACACAATGGCGATGGTCTCGACTCTATAGGACCCCCGCAAATAGGCCTTTTGAGTGATTAACTTGGCACCTTCCTTTGCTTACTTATATACAGTTATACATCAGATTGTGTTTTCATGTAATGAAGAATGTTTACAACAGACACACAATCAAAGAGTGCAACTAATCTAAAAGAGTTACAACGACACACAGCATCTTTGAATCGAAATTCCCAAGAAATAGCCTTTTTGGGGGCCCCGTCAAGTCAAATTCCGCCCACCCCCACCCCTCTGCAGAACTATACTCTTCCGATGAACGGTCAAACGACAAAATAAACTTATTAAAATGCTTCTACCACGCCACCCACAATATAAAAAAACTAATAATTATATAAATTATTATAAAAGTGGGCACCGTGTATAGAGTATCACTAACGTATTTATGAAAATATATATGTTATCTAACACTTTTTGTATTATACACAGAAATGCCCCAAATTTTCACACAAACTTTAAAAGCTTTACAAAACGACACTTTTCGAACGAAGATCATAAAGTCATCGACCCGAGCTCCCTGAAAAATGAGACTGAACTGGAAATTGAACAAATATACGAATATAGTTAAAACCGGCGGTCATCACTGTGGAAAATAACTTGACATGTATTTAGTGAACCTACCGGAACTTAAAAAAATTAAAAAGGTATTTTTTCCGGTTTATACAAAAAAAATTTTTTTGAAAGTCGTTTGTTTTGTTGGAGTTCTAGTAGCACCCCGGTGAGTTCTATCGAAAAGTGTTATGACATTTTTAAATAAGTATGACTGAAAAAGAGTTATAGTGGTATTTGCCCGACGAAAAAGTGAAGTTGGCACCCCAAATTTTCGGTTCGCATTTTTTTCTATTAAATACATAGAACTATTTTTAAAAATAGCAAGGAACTCTAGAACTCTTTGGGGTGCAACGGAAACTCTTGAAAAAATTAAAATTTTTTGAACTTATGGTGCTAACTTCACATAGGTTCAAAACTGACATTTTATTTTTAAGTAACTTACAGTTGCATTCATAAATTAGGAAATATTCCACAACCATACTAGATGAAAATAATTTTTGATCTTGCTACAGTTTCGACTATTTGAACGAAAATTGTAACGTGTGGGGCATTGTAGTACAATCTGCGATCATGAGTATTTGATAACATAACAACAGTATACTGTGGTTCTACTAGGTGAGTTTTTTAAAGTGTTTCAAGGCGATATCTCGAAAACTGTTTAAAATATTTTGATGTAATTCTGGGGAGGTAGTAGGGAGATGAGGAGGTCAGGTCCTGGCTGGCAAGAAGGTGAAGTGAAGTGAAATAGTGTCTCCCAAAATTAGTTGAAAATTCAAGTGAAATAGTGGCCAATTAATTAAAGTGACAAAGTTAGTATGCAAATGAAGTAAAGAGTGTGTGATAACAACAAACAGAAAAAAGGTAGGACTAGAATTAAGCAGGAAAAACACTTTAAAAGAACAGATTCACGGACAAGTGAGTGACCTTAAGGTCAAGTGCTGTAAAATGCAAAGTCAGATACGAATTGAAGGACCGTATTTAAAAATATTTAAAAATGTCAAAATATTTAAAACTTTATGTAAAACGGCTATTAATTAAATCCTAATTATATCGTAACGTTTACCTCACATTGATTCTCAAATGTACACACCTGAAATAGATGACGGAAGTGCGGGATCGCAAAACATGATAAAACTACTACAAGACATAAATAATAAACTAGATATAATAGAAGATAGAAATAATAGACTGGAAACAAAGATAAATTCCAGGAAGAAATTAATAAACTACAAGACGTTAATGCAAAATTACTAAATGAGAAAAAATCACTGAAACAAGGATTAATAGCACAAGAAAAAACCATCGCAAAATTAGATCGAGATATCAGAAAGAATAAATTAATTATACACGGAGTGAAGGAGCAACAAGAAGAGAGCGACATGTAAATAAAAGAAAAAATAAGAGTACTTCTGAGCGGGATGAATGTAGCCATAAACACTGAGAAGGAGTTAACACAGGTAATAAGATTAGGAAAGGAGTACAAAAGAAGAAGAAGACCAATAATGATTGAACTGAGAAGTTGGAACAAAAAGATCGAGATCTTTAATACGACAAAAAAGCTAAGAGAAACGAAAATATACTTCGAGGAAGACTTCTCAAAGGAAATAATAGAGCAACCAAAAGGATTAATCGTATTTATGAAACAATACAGAAAAGAAGGCCACTACGCTATTTAAAAATATAACAAGCTCTAGACAATCTAAAGCAGCTTGAGAAACAAGGAAGTGATTAAGATACACATAACTATGCAGAAAATCTAAAAAAGGAAGTACTATGAGCCAGAAATGCCCAGAAAACGACAATAATGAGGAGCTACGAGGAAAGACGCTCAAGATAACTACGGCGAGCAGAACTCCAAAAAACTAGATACCGTAGATGGGAGACGAACGCTGCTGACGACCGGAGTAAAAATGGCTGCGAATAAGTATAATGAATTGGAAATAGTTAAATCCACCTTTTACTAATAGCAAGCATTAAAGAGACAAAACATTTAGAAGGAGATAAAGCCCAGTCCAGTATGAAGAGTAACTTCCAGAAAAACCTAAATGTGTAAAAAAATAATAGAAGAAGAGATAACACATAAACTTCAACATCAGCAAAATAACGGCGAGACTTCAAATGGAATCGAAGACCAATGGGCGAAAATGAAAAGAAGCATACTAACAACCGCAGAAATATGTGTGGGAAGAGAGAATAAGGAGAGAAATAAAGAATGGTATGATGAAATATGCAAGGAAGCATAAAACAATAATTAGACCAGTAGTAGTTCATGCAACAGAATCGCAGAAACGCTAAGGAAAAAGGAAGAAGAAAATCTGCGAATGTTTGAGAGGAAGATATTACGAAAAATACTGGGGCCAATAAAGACTGACCAAAATGAATACAGACCGAGAATGAATTTTGAGCTAGTCAACCAAATGAAAGGCGAAGATATTGTAACATCTATTAAATCGCAAAGGATAAAATGGCTGGGTCATGTAATAAGAGCGGATAGAAAAAGAGCGATAAGAACAGTAACAGAATGTAGGCCAACAGAGAGCAGGAAAAGAGGAAGATTCAGAACGAGTTGGCTGGAGAGTGTAGAAGATGACCTAGTTAAGCTGGGAGTAAGGAATTGGAAAGAAAAATGCATGAACAGGAAGGAATGGTTGAAAATAGCTGAAAACACCAGGGCCAACAGAAATTTGTAGAAGAAAAGACAAGGAAATATGGGAACTAATCCATCCCAAGAAAAGGATTCAGAAAGCTTAATTTAAGCAGCCATAACTGCTTGCGGTTACAGTGTAGTAGGGAGATGGGGGGACATATTTAAACATAGTTTTGATATTTACCCCCTCTCTCTGTTTCGAGGGGTGGGGGGGTAACTTTGAAATTTTAAATTGGATGATGTACTTTTGTTTATAAAATTCAAATCTACCTAAAAACTACGTATGTGTACATTTTTTTTTATTTGCTCTTGATCGAATCCGCTTTGCCTGCTTATTAGTGGCGTCTGAAATATTACAGCGGGTACAAAATTCATTTAGAAAAAGAGTAAGAAAGTGTTTGGAAGTTGAAGGGGGACATTTCGAACAAATTCTCAAGGATGACAGACCATAAATAAGTTGAAAGTAAATGGTAAATATTTTTTTTATTTTATAACCTAATAAATCATAAATCCGTAACCATAACCAAATAAATCAAATCTGGTGTGATACACGCACACGACTTCCTTTTACAGTGATCTTATAATTAGCTAAAAATTTGATTTTAAATTTTTAAGCATTTGTAAAAAATTGTCAAAAATTACAATTTCTTTAAAAACGGTACAAAATAGAGCGTTAGTTCAAGAGACAAATTTTCTCTAGAATTTTAAGCTGAATTGAAAAATGTAATAATATAACGGGTGTTCTACTTAAAATAGGAGTTAATAAAAAAAAATAACAAAAAAAAACAAAAGAAATCAATTTTAGAAGTATTCAACTGGAAAATCACCTATCTCACATCAATACACATTAAAAATGTAATAAAAATGTAGTTTAAAAAAAATCGTTAGAGCCGTTTTTGAAAAAATCGAAAAAAACTGAAAAATCACAAGAGTAAACACCTATTTCCGGTTATGCGATTTTTTTTCAAAAGCTTGTTGTCGCATCTACATAGTACGCAAAACTTATATATAAAGTTTCAACACGATACCTCTTTTCGTTTTTGAGATATTCTGTTCACAGACACACAGACAGACCAATGAAAAAAAAATATGTTTCTTGGGTTCAGGGGACTCTAAAACGTGAAGATCTGTTGAAAACTCAATTTTGAAGTTTTGGGGTGAATCCAATACTTCCTTTATTGTAAAAGGAAGTAAAAATTTTGTACGCATACATAGTTTTTTAGGTAGATTCGAATTTTATAAACAAAAGTACATCATCCTATTTAAAATTCCAAAGTTAGCCCCCACCCTTTAAAACAGAGACAGGGGGTAAATGTCAAAAATATGTTTAAATATGCCCCCCCCCCCCCCATCTCCCTATCGCCCCTCAAAATTTCATCATTAAAACCGCTTTCAAGATATCGCCTTGTAACACTTTTAAAAAAACTCACCTAGTATTTATAAGAGCTAATAGATTGGAAGGTGTAGAACTCTGTTTAATTGATTTTCAATGTGTATTGTAGACTGATTAATAAATAATTAACGATGAATATCACGAGCATAACGTTTTAAGAATTCCTAATATTACCAAATGAGTAAACAATTATTTTTTTAGCATGCCAATCTACTAGGATTAGATATCGGCTATCAGATGTTTGTTGTGTCTGTGCAAGATACGATTTTATTTTTATCCCCGACTTGCAGTACGACAGTTCATTAAATCGTTACGTCTGCGGACCGTTTTACACGTAGTAGTTGAGTCCACACAGCCAAAAACCTCGTCCGCTCCCGTTGCCAAAGCTTTACAAGCTCTAGGCGTCAGAGAGCTTGACCTAATTTCGTGTTGCTTGCATAGTTCAATAAGTTGCATAGCTCATTTCAGTTGTAGGTGAGTGAATGCTAAAGCTGAGCTTTTAAGGTCTCCCCTTTTCGTAGGAGTGCAAAGAGATGAATCGCCACTGCCTGTTGCCGATAGTTCTAGTTTTGGCTATTGGAAAATTGTGTGAGTATAACAAACGTTTGTAGAGCTAATTTTTCACGAATATGTCGTTTGCGGATCTCGAAACTTTTGAGTTTTAATATTACCTAAAAGCCGGTTAATGGATGTGCAAGTTCAAATTATTGCTACTAGCTGGCGCAATTATTGATTTTTCTCGGGATATCTATAAAACTGCCCGCACGCCTGGCTTGTGAGTAAACATTAAAATTCCGATTTTTTGGCTCTTTCTAAAATGTGTTTATATAAAGTATAAGTAATTTGGTGTTGGAAAAAATATTATTTTTAAGTTCATGTTTCTTTATGTCGTCTTTTCAACGACGTTGAATGCCTATTAGTTGATTTAAGCACACATACCTTATGTTAATTGGTGCAACATGCAATACCGATCATTTTAAAACGAAAAGGGTTATTGTCATAAATTTGTACATATTGCAATAGCATTGTACAGGGTGCCTCATTTTGAATGGGATTAAATTGAAATCTAAGAAAGACACACAATGGCATCAGATTTTTCAAGAAAACACGGTGGTAAAAACAGAATTCGAATATCTCTTTTGGTTTCTGTACATCTTGTACATATGTGACACATATAAACTTCGAACTATCTGAACTGGATTTCACTTTGAAGTAAATAAGATTTTTTTTTATTCTGTAAGTCGAAAATGAACTTATCGCTATTTTGGGCAGAATAACATATGTGGCAACTATTCGTAGAGCATCCAACTAAGAATAAAGGAAGATAAATTATCTTGGCCCCACTGTAGTGAGGTAGTAATTGATGATAGTGTAATTCATGTTGTTTCTTTGGGTATTTCTCCATACTACAAAATGAAAAATATTAGAACATGGACTTTTTGGAAGCCAAATCTGCTTGTGGTTTCAATAATTAACTAATTAAATTAAAAATTAAGTGAACAGAACATAGCTTATTTTACAGCTTGAGAGGTGTTTCGCGTCGTGCTACATTTCCAGTAAAATAAGTTACGTAGTTAAATTTCAATTTAATTAGTTAATAGTTGAAAACGGAAGTAGATTTGTTTTCCGAAACTTTCATGTTCTAATATTTTTCATTTTGTAGTGTGGCGAATACTCAAAGAAATAGCATGGATATTGAAACGCCACAAAAAAGTTTCAGATATGGTGTAATTTTATCTTTTGAGCGAGAATATACAGGAATAATAGTTGCAATTTCAAATCCCATTGCGGATATTTATTTTGAAAATTAAATGTGTGATTCATAAAACTAAAAACCATAAAAAGAACGGTAAGTCAGGCAGCACACTGCGAAATTTGCCTAGGATAAGACGATTGAAGCCGTTAAAAATTTTATCTTCATTAGTGTTGTTATAGACTCTTAACCAAATTAATTTTAGTATCGTTAAGAGCTTCCAGTAATGGATAGATATTACGGCAGTCAGTGCGGTAATGACACTCTTTTTGTATAAAGAAATACGTTGAACCAGAATTTATTGATGAAGATAAAATATTGAACAATACATATTTGCTTATGGCAGTTAACGAGACTCGTTTGATTGTCGCAAAACTCGGCTCACCGTCTCGTTTTTTGGCAATCAAACTCGTGTCGTTAAGATGCTCATAATCAAACTTGTATCGTTAATATCTATTATCTTCATCGGTGTTGCTCAGTGCAGTTACAGATCATATTACCGCACTCTTTTTTTACAAAACAAACAACAAATTAAAACAGAATTTATTCATGAAGATAAAATAATGAACAATACACGATTGCTTATGGCACTTAACGAGACTCCTTTGATTGTCGCAAAACTCGGCTCACCGCCTCGTTTTGGCAATCAAACTCGTTTTGTTAAGATGTTCATAATTAAACTTGTATCGTTAATATCTATAACGTTACCACTTTGAAAAGACAATATAATAGATTTTGCAATTCTATTCATATCAATAGAAATCCAGCAGGCTTTACGAATAATATTTGTCTGATTAAGACAAATACTGAATTGATAACCCAATATCATTTTATGTTTGCATATTCTCTAAATATACCTCCACAGATATATTTTAAAAATTCGAAACTGTATAAAGGTTACATTAATTGCTTTGAACCTTATAAACCTTACCAATACATTCTCTTGTGTAGTGTTTTCTAGAAATATGTTAAGTATTCCATTTTATGAAGAATTTTGCGAAGCAACTTACTAAATAAAATGTCGAGCTCGTTTCCCTTAAAGCTATTTATGACAGACGCCTGTAACAGCTGTAATGGTATTTCTCTTCCGCTCTTTAGTTGGGCACCAAACCAAATGCAGCGTTTGTTCACCCCTCCATGATTGCAATACCTTCAAACAATACGTCGCGTACGCCTTAGTAGTGCCCTTTTCAGGTTACCTAGCTCAGTAAACATGAAATTCTCTTAAGCTCTCATTTATTACATATCAATCACTGATGAAACACATTTCTTCGCTCTTACAAAAGCTCGCAGTTGAGCCAACTTTATCAAACTGACCCAAAAGCACCTTATCTGAAACTTTGCGCCCTACGCTTGAAAACGGCAAGTCTTCGATTCTAGGAATCCCCGATTACTAGCCTGCGCAGCTTTTCCGAGTGACGTCACAACTTGTGATAAATGCACTTTTTTAGTGCGGCGCAAAATAGCATTTTCAAATGGATGCTTTAAATATAGAACAAAATTATGTATTCTCCGATATCCAGAAACGCTTGTTTGTTGCAGTTTAAAACTGTGTGCAGCATACGATTTACTGTAGGCCTTATGTCGCTTCTAATTATTTCGGCTCAAGGTTACTTGCACAATACACTTGGGCAGAAGCCGTCCGCAGGTCTGGTCAATCTTGGGTGGCTTGCGACTGACTTCTTTGTTAAATCTGCAAGAGTTAAACATCTCCGCATCTCTCTGCGTTTTTAGCTTGGGATTTATCGCATAAAAACACAAATTTCAATTCGCAATGCTTTCATTATACAGGACTGTTTTGCGGAACATTTATAATTCGAATATGCAATGTGTACTAAATTTAACACATAAGAAGATATATCTAAAAATGCAAGTTAGCTTGGGGTTTAACTGTGAAAACAAACGCCACCGGCGAGGGATGTAAATGTTCCGTTTCGCAACGCACCATTACGCATTATTAAAGTATAAAAGCGATACAAAGGTATCGAATTTATTGTGTAATGATGTTTTTAATAGCTGCCCTAAAATTAATTTAATTGTGGAGTGTTTATTAATAAAACCGTTTGGGGTTGGCTATGATTTACTGAACGTATGCCTAGGTTTAGCGCATCTATTCTTAGTTGCCATGTTATCTGTCATGTCATTTTTGATTTTTTAATTAAGAAACATGGTTTTCAAGTCATGGTCAACCCAAACGGTTTTATTATTAAACACCCGTCAGTTTGATATATTTACAAATTTCATTTAATAGACGCATATGCAGCAAATTCCTTTCCGACTGCAAATAATTAATGAAACGATTTGTTTTTGGAACTTTACTACTATATTATAAAATTTAGTTAACATGTGAAATTGTTAATACTTTTTTCGCCAAATGATAACAATTTTGTCTTGGCCTTGGCAGTGAAAGTGACAATCTGCGAGAAAATTATGTGACCAACGCGGCAGAAATGCAGGATTGCTGCTTAGCTATATAAATAACCTATATATGATCAGAACAATTTATTTGAAGTCCGATCTTAATTATATGAAACGTCCATTCTGAAGATATTTATTCAGTGTTGAATCCAGGGGGCGACCGGGGGGGGGGGGGGGATTCTCCCTCGGGCAGTACAGATTCCCTCTCGGGAATATTACCACATGATATTTAAGTTTTTTTAATATGTAAAAAAATGGATGGAGGTATGGAAAGTGATCTTCTGAACAGACACTTCCGATAATTACGATCGAACTTTAGTTAAGTTCTTTTGATCGTATAATTATATTTTAACTTCCATTCTGAAAATATTTATTCACTATGTAGTTGCTTAAAATATATGCATGCGTTTTGCTTCCAAAGTTGGATTATCAACTGATATTTTAGTGTTATAATAGAAAAGGTAATTAGGAAATAATGTAATTCTAAAAAGCTGTAAATGGAGCCATGGCCATAAGCAACAACTCAAATAATGGAAATACTTATAATGATAAACAGTCTTATTATCTATATTCAGTACCGTATTTACAAGTTTCTCGAATTTTTGTAATGCAGTTCTGCAGATTGTTTCTACTGATTATACCACTCCCTCTAACATCAACCAATGAAAAACGGCAAAATGCATAGTTACGCATGTATTAACTTTTGATAATGTACATAGCAACTGACAATCACATACCTTTCTGATTAATAGGTGATAATCACACGCCTTCACAAACATCACGTTACCTGCTGTCAGTACAATTGTCATAACAACTACATTAACTGTACTTTTAATATTTAAAATACACTATTCAAACGTTGTTTATTGACTCGTGATATAATATAGCCGAATGCAACTCGTGTCTTCTCGATTATCAAATCATTTCTGTTTCCACTCGATATATTGTTTTAGGCAATTACGCTCGTCCTTCGGACTCGCGTAATTGCCAAACAATATATCTCGTGTAAACAGAAATGATTATTTGATAATCAAGAATCCACTAGTTGCATTATATATGATAATCTAACCCTGTGAGCTGCTGAAGTTACCGAGTGTTGGGTGGAATGCCGTGTGTGTGTGTGTGTGTCAAAAACGTAAACGAAGCATCGCTGAGTAAACCTAACATTATGAACTGGTTTAGATAATATTGGTAGTCAGGTAGCCACATCAAATAATTTAGAATCAGCCTGCTTACTCAATGAATGTTAACGATACAACGTTCCACACTTGGCAATGTAATTTTATACCACGATTAACCTCGCATTCAGATACTGTATGGCAGTTTTTATTCCACCATGAAATACTGGGATTGTTTTCTCAGCCTACAAATTTAATTCGGGCGATATTTTGGAGACCACTTGTAGTAAAAGGGGTGCAACTACCCACTCAGCTCTAAATTGACATACAGGGCGATGTTACTTACTCCAGGATTAAACACTCAGCTTTATCTGGCGTCAAAATAGGCCTAATTGATCACACACACACAAATACAGATTTGAATACTGGTGAAGCCATAAAAAGATTTTCAAAACACCATAATTCAGTTTATAACAACATACAAGGCAATTGCAAATTCGAACCACCAAAACTGGATGCCCTCTGCAGTACGAAGCGGATGCCTCTTGCAGTACGACGCGGATTCCTCCTGCGACGTTTCCTCCAGTCCCTCTACCAGCGCTTGTATCAACAGAGAATTAAGAAAAGGTGGATCTCGTACGCCACAGTTCTCGTCCTAAAGGGGAGGTGCGAGCAGGCCGCTCCAGGAAGCATTCGCAGCAAATTTGTTAACCCGTACGGCGAAGGATAATAAAACATACACCACGAAATTAGGGGGCCTGGACACAACGCCCACTGGTCACAAACTTCAACTCAAAATTTGGTCATAACGCCCAACTTCGATTCTGGTCACAACGCCCAGCTTGGTCACAACGCCCAATTTTGAATTTGGTCACAACGCCCAACTTGGTCATAACGCCCAAAAACGATATTGGTCACAACGCCCAACTTGGTCACAACGTCCACCGACGCCTGTTATAGGAGAGAGCTATCGACGCCACTTAAACCACCGTTTTGGTCATAACGCCTAACTTCGATTTTGGTCACAACGCCCAATTTCGATTTTGGTCACAACGCCCAACTTGGCCACAACGCCCAATTTCGATTTTGGTCACAACGCTCAACTTTGATTCTGGTCACAACGCCCAACTTGGTCACAACGCCCACTTTTGATTCTGGTCACAACGCCCAACTTGGTCATAACGCCCGAGTTTGATTTTGGTCACAACGCCCAACTTTGATTTTGGACATATCGCCCAGGCGGCACAGAAAGTAAGAAAAATGTGTATCTAAAATGAATAACAATAAATTAATCTTTTAAGGTGAGGTAATAGGTAGGAAAATTTTCAAGTTCCCGTAAGTAATATTAATATTATTTATTTTTCATAATAATTCAGTGGCGTAATGCGTTGTCCAAAAAGTTTCTAAATTCGGATTATAACATATAATGTTGTATTTTTTATATGGAACTCATAGTTAGCTGTGGCATTATGAGAAAGAGGATTTTCTCCCAGTTCAGTGACCTATGTCGTATGGGATCGATTTATTAATTTTCACTACTTTATGGCAACAATTCTGAATTTTTAATATTTCGTCGTTTTCTAGTTGAAGACTTGTGCCATTTGGAATATACGTGATTAAACAAAGTTTTTGCGTTGTTACAATACCGCCGTTTGATTGACAGAATTAATCACGTTTGATTGTTGCCTATAATATTATAGTGTCCTTCATATATCCATTTATCAGAACATTTTATTGTTAATTAAAACCTCTGCAGAAATTATTAATCGCTCTCATTAACATACTTGTTTGTTAAATAACTATTAATAGATATGTTATAAGAAATACTTCCAATTAACATTTTTGTGTATTTTGAAAAATAAGAGTACTTTTTTCTTCAATCATTTTCATATTTTCGAACCTCCTTCGTATAGAAGTAGGACATTTACATTTTTGCAAATGCATTTTTAATTTGAGAAACTGCAGAGGTTTTAATGGACAATAAAATGCTCTGATAAATGGATATATGAAGGACACTATAATATTATAGGCAACAATCAAACGTGATTAATTCTGTCAATCAAACGGTGGTATTGTAACAACGCAAAAACTTTGTTTAATCACGTATATTCTAATTGGCACAAGTCTTCAATTAGAAAACGACGAAATATTAAAAATTGTGAATTGTTGCTATAAAGTAGTGAAAATGAATAAATCGATCCCATACGACATGTCACTGAAATGGGAGAAAATCCTCGTTCTCATAATGCCACAGCTAACTATGAGTTCCATATAAAAAATATAACTTTATATGTTATAATCCGAATTTAGAAACTTTTTGGACAACCCATTACGCTACTGAATTATTATGAAAAATAAATAATATTAATACTACTTACGGGAACTTGAAAATTTTCCTACCTATTACCTCACCTTAAAAGTTTAATTTATTATTATTCATTTTAGATACATATTTTTCTTGCTTTCTGTGCCGCCTGGGCGATATGTCCAAAATCAAAGTTGGGCGTTGTGACCAAAATCAAATTTAGGCGTTGTGACCAAGTTGGGCGTTGTGACCAGAATCAAAAGTGGGCGTTGTGACCAAGTTGGGTGTTGTGACCAAAATCGACATTGGGCGTTGTGACCAAAATAGAAATTGGGCGTTGTGACCAAATTGGGCGTTGTGACCAAAATCGAAATTGAGCGTTGTGACCAAGTTGGGCGTTGTGACCACAATCGAAGTTGGACGTTATGACCAAAACGGTGGTTTAAGTGGCAGCGATAGCTCTCTCCTATAACAGGCGTCGGTGGGCGTTGTGACCAAGTTGGGCGTTGTGACCAATATCGCTTTTGGGCGTTATGACCAAGTTGGGCGTTGTGACCAAAATCAAAATTGGGCGTTGTGACCAAGTTGAGCGTTGTGACCAGTGGGCGTTGTGTCATAGCCTCGAAATTAGCAAACGAACTACTAAAAGGTAAAGCGCCTTACCAGAAGATCTGCCGTTTCATTCACACAACACCAACCATGTGCTTTCTAGTTTATTGCATTCTCACAGTTTTGGGTCAAAATACTGCTTGATCAATGGGTCCGCAAATCCCTGACATCTCCACAAATTGTCAAGCTCATACGCCAAGGCCTAAGGAGTCTTATATCGGCCGATAGCTTCAGATACACACAAGGAAGATAAACCGTATCGATATCTTCAAATTCGACAACCACGATTCACTTGTTCCGCAAATAACCCAAAACTTTTCTCTCCATCTAGCAACGAATGACTGCATTTGGCTGAAAGATTCATCTCCAGGACCCGATGAAGTCTCCCCTCATTTACTGAAACGGTGTTCCCATGCATTGGCAGATTCGATAATTATATTATTTAATAGTTGTCTTCGAACCTCTTCTATTCCAGCTTCATGGAAGCACTCAATAATAGTCCCAGTATATAAAAAGGGCGACAAGCTGGAACCTGGTAACTACAGACCGATTAGTTTTACTTGTACTGTGTGTAACTGTTTTGAAAAACTAGTGGTTAAACGGCATATGGAATTTTGCAATGCCAAATGGTGTAATCCCATCAAATCAGCACGGGTTTTTTCCTGGAAAGTCCGTAGTAACCAACCTTTTATCAAACTTAAACCTTTGGACGAACGCAGTAAATGAGGGAAAATGCATTGATATCATATATCTGGACTATGAAAAAATCTTTGACCGAGTACCTATTCGAAGACCAATCTTTAAATTCGAACATTTTAGGATACGCGGAGCTTTGCTTTTGCTACTCGAGGATTTTTTATCATTTCGAACCTTTTCAGTACGTATACAGCAAACTACCTCAAAGCCTCTTCCAGTACTCAGTGGAGTTCCTCAGAGCTCTGTCCTTGGTCGGATTCTGTTTTTAATATTTATCAGCAACCAGCGACATGAAATCATCTGTATGCTTTTTCGCCGATGACACTAAAATCTTTTCTACACCCACCGATCTTTCAAACAATACTCTTGTTGAAGATCTGGTAACGTTAGAAGAGTGGTGCAAAAAATAGCTACTTTCTGTAAACGGTGATAAGTGTTCAGTACTGCATATAGGTCACAACAATCACAATGGTACTGTTCTGCGCGAAGTGAGTGAGCAATTAGATCTGGGTGTGACAATATCGAACGACCTAAAATGAGAAAACATATTACAAAAATTGTAAAGAAAGCGAACTCTATCCAGCGTTCATTTGGGAGTACTATCTCACCTGATCTGTTTAAAAAAGTTTGTCTCATACGTACGACCTATTATTGAGTATGCAGCTACAGTGTGGTGTCCTTACTTTATGAAAAACATCGACCTATTAGAAAGCGTACAACGTAGATCCACAAAGAGTCCTATCTGGTTAAGATCGATGTCATACGAGCAACGGCTGAAGAGACCCTAACTAACCACTCTTAGTGAACGAAGACAACGTATTCAAATGATCGATGTGTTTAAGATACTCCACAATCACTATTCGTTCCCTTTAGAAGATACACTAGTACCCAGTAGCAATCGTCATCCTCTAGGACATTCGTTTAAGCTGTTTCCGCGACTCTGGTTGAATTTGTGCAAGCCTTCGATTTGCGTAGTTCCGGAATTATTCTTGCACTCGTCCAATTCGCACCTTGGAACATAAATTTGATAATATTGTAGAACCAGGTTGTTTTTTTACAGGAGATGCTCCATCTTGGTTACAATAAGATGTGACGGGGAAGGTCAGGCCAAACCAACCCTTTAAAGACAATCTTGGCCTACGTCTCGCCTCAAATGAACATACTTCAGTAGTTAAAAGTATATTGAAGTAATTAACAAATACAAATCCTTATACATTATTGAATGTGCGTCGTGTTTTTAATCTACTATTGACATAGACAAAAAACACGACAATTTGTGTAATGTAACGTAAGTACACAAAGTGTTTGTAATATGACCAGTGCAGGTCTCATAACGCAAAGGTTTGCGAAATGCTTCCTTATAGTAATTGCAACTTGATCCAGTAACTTGACGCAATGTGCCGCGTTTTGTATACAAATAACTTATCTAGCACACGTTAAACTAGTTTTATATCCTAATTAAACGCACTTTTGTGTCCACATGATTTTACTTAATTTTTACACCTTTTTGCTAAGCTGACTGGTCTATGTTCAAACATTAGTTTGAACAAAGCTTCAGACCGATTTTAGCAACATTCTTGGCAGAAAACGTTTTTTTAGCAATCGAGTTTTAGTGTTGTACATGCAAGCAACACAAATAACTTTAAGTCTTTGCACGACAATAATAACTACTTTTTGTTGTTTTTTTTAAATATTCTTGTTTCTTTTTATATATAATTTGGTTAGCTTTCTTAATTGATTGTTATTAACTTTTTTTTGTATCGGCACTGCCATCTACTTTCAATAAAAAATAATAATGATCCTGTCGTCTTCTACCTTTCGGTGTAGAAGTGTGGTGGGTGACAAACTGCCTATAATTTTTTTTCTATTTCTTGCGACCTGGCATGGCGCTTGACCCCATGAGCTTTTTATTCCCTCGAGTATACTGGTGATTTCGCCATTGCAGGTGTTAGCGGGTCTGCCTCTTCTCTTTTTTATGTCCGTCCCCATTTTCCAGATCATCTTTACATCCCTGTTTTCGTCATTCTAACCAGATGTCCAAACCCCCTGAGTTGGCTTCTTGTTATTACCACCTCTAGTGCTTCGACTTTTAATCTCCTCCGAATTTCTTCATTTCGTATCCGGTCCATTCTCGTAACTCCCTCTATTTTTCGCAGTATTCGCACTTCACAAACTTGCAGTTTACTTTTCAATTTCTTGGACAAAACCCATGACTCGCACCCGTAGGTTAGTACCGGCACAAATATAGTTTGGTAGAGCCTTATTTTTGTTACTTTACTTACTTCTCGTTTCCTAATAAAATACTTGTTCAACCCGTATAAAAGTTTGTTTACTGTGATGATTCTGTTGTTAATTTTATTCTCCAGCTGTCCGTTAGAATTGATGATGGAGCCTAGGTACTTAAAGTTTTCCACCTGCTTAATTGGCGTCTGGTGCAGCGCAATGCCTAGAACTATATCCTCACTTTGCAATCCCATAACTTCTGTTTTTTCACTATTAACCTCATGCCAAATTCAGCCAAGGTCTCCTTCCAAATCGACAAGTTTTCTTGCAGATGTACCACGTTATCTGTTATCAAAACCAAATTATCGGCATACATAAGCTCGTTCAACATTACCGGATCTAAATTTCTGACTCCAACTCTGACTTTTTCTTTGTTTATCCTGATTTATCGTGGCTATTTCATTCATCAATATCACAAAAAGAAACGGACTTAGTTTGCTCCCTTGTTGTACCCCTTTGCTTGTCTGAAATTCTGTTGATCAGATGTTGTCGTACCTTACGTAATTTACTGTTTACTTTTAATCACCTCTATCATATGTACTCCAATGTTCCTTTGTTCCAGAAAATTCCCGATGTTTTCTCTCGGGCCACTGGCGAATGCTTTTTGTAAGTCATAAAGGCCAAGCAATATTACCCTCGGTGTTCATCAGTTTCTCGTTAAGAATCCTGAGGCTAAATATTAGGTCGTGGGTCCCTCTTCCGGGCCTGAAGCAGTTCTGCGAATCCGCTATCGTATGTTCCAAAACTTTCCGTAGTCTCTTTTCTAAGACTGATTCCAAAATTTTCAACAGTATACTCAATAATGAAATTCCTCTATAATTTCTACAGTACCTACTATCGCCCTTCTTAAATAGTAAATATTACTGCATCTGTCAGTCTTTGAGTACTTTTTGTTCTTCCCACGTTGTCTCAAATATTCTGTGTAAATGAACTATACCTATCTCTCCCAGACATTTTAGATATTCAGGTTTTATTCCATCGTGTCCAGCTGCTTTGCCTGCCTTTAATGTTTTAAGTGCCTCCCTTAACTCTTCTATCCCTATTTTTGACTGCTTTCCTGCTAACTCTCCTTTATCACGTTCCTTCACTTCCCTTGCCTGGTTGTTACTACTTAATCCCCCCCAAAACATCTTTACCATCTCTCCAATAACCTCGTCCTCTGTGGTTAATACCTTTCCCTTCTTGTCAAGTAAATGTTTAAATTGCTTCTTACTTCGCTTCAAGTTTTTTAACGTTCTGTATAATAACCTCGCATGTCATTTACTGTTTTCTTCAATTTTCTTTCCAAGAGCTTTCCAGGACTTTTGTTTCCCTCTTTTCACTAAATAATTTACTAAGTGTCTTGGAGTTTTATGTTGTCGATAGTTAGTTAGTTAGTATCAGTTGTAGGGAGACTGATGTCAGGCATGTAGGCCTTCATAAGCCCTTTTTGCCAACCCCATGGATAAGGTCTAAACATGCAGAGTACCAGGTACCTTAATCCTACTTAAAATTTTGTAGCTACTAAGGAGTTCCAACCCTAGTAACGAATATTTTACATGCTAAACATCGTAGTAACATGGGACCCACGGTTTTACATCACTTCCGAATGATGGCATTTTGTAGAGGTTTTCATCCGCTTTTTTCATTTTTAAAAACCTCACCGGGATCTGGGATCAAACTCTCGGCCCTTAGATCAGTAGGCAGAACGCTTAACCATTGATCTATGGAGTCCGGCTTATATTGTTGATAACTATTGTGCGATTTACTTTGTATGTACTTTTGCACAATTCTTTTTTCCTCTTAACCTCTCCTTTTATTTCTCCAATCCACCATGCCGTTTGTTTCCTGTTTCTCACTGTTATAGTTAAGCCACAGGCTTCCTCGGCTGCTTTTAACACGACTTCTTTAAATTTTCCCCACCTCAGTTTCAGATCGTAATAGCTTTTTGCATCAATGCTATTCCCAAGATACTCGTCTACCTTTTTGCAATACAGTTTCTGTACCTTTGCATTCCGTAATATGTGGCTTCTAATGGTACAGATAGGACCGCACTCCTTTTTTGCCTCTCAGCTCCTGTTTCACTTCCCCTCTGAAGTCTGCGATAACTAAATAGTGATCGCTGCCTATTTCGAAACCCCTTTTAACCTTTACATCTGATGCAGCCCCCTTGAGGTTCTTTTCTACCACAATGAAATCAATAATCGATCGTTCTTCCCTGCTTATCATTGCCTTTGTCCATTTATGTATACTTTTGTGCTTATAAAAGGTATTAGTTACTTCTCCTCCATCCAACCATTTTGACAGACGGATGGTGATCATGAATAATGAATAATGACTAAGTGTCTAATTAGGACGTTGCCTTCTTTACTAGGTTGGCCATCTTTCACGGTTGGAAGTATTTCTGACAGCTTCTTCAAGATTGCTATTTAATAAAGACTCCTTTTTTCGTTAGGTTTCTCTTGAATGACTAACTTTTCCAGATTATCACTTCGTGTGATGTGACCGAAGAATTTTAAGATGCTAGCATTGATAATAGTTAATAGCCGTTATTTTGGTTTTATTTCGTTCAGTACTGATGCGTTAGTTCTTCTTGTTGTCCAAGGGATTCTAAGCATTCGACGCCAACACCAGAGTTCGAAACCATCAATACGATGGCGATCCACCATTCGAGTGGTCCAAGTCTCAGATGCATATCTAAAAACTGAGAATACTAACGTTTGAACTAAATTAATTTTTGGGTTTCGGGTTATATTGGAACTTCTCCATATTTTGGTCAATTGAATCATAGCTGTTCTACCCATTTGAATTCGGTGGCGTATTTCTTGTTCACAACTGCCGTCGGTTTTTATTAGTGCTCTTAAGTAAAGAAAGCTGTCTACGACTTCGTAATCTCCAATGCGACGAACATTGGGTCTGTTATTATGCTCTCTGTCTATAATCATTATTTCAGTCTTGGTAGTGTTAATATGGAGACCATATTCAGAACTAATAGTTGTTAGGTTTTCTATTATGGTTAGTAACTCGTTTTCGTCTTTTGCAATAAGGAGAGTGTCATTCGCGTATCGTAGGTTAGACAAACGCGTACCTCCGATATTAATTCCACCTTCCCATGTTTCTAGCACTATTCTCATTATGTATTCACTGTATACATTATATAATAAAGGTGAAAGTATACAGCCTTGTCTGATGCCTTTATGAATTGTGCATTTACGCGAACAGTTATTTTCAATTCTTACCATTGCTAGACTTATCATATAGATTCTTAATAAGGTTTACTAAATATTCTGGTACACCCATCTCTTTTAAAATTTTCTAAAGTAGTTTCCGCTTGACATTGTCGAAAGCTTTGCTATAATCAACAAAGCATATATATAATGGACAATAGTATTATCTTGCTTTCTCTATTATCTGACCTAGATTCAGGATTTGTTCTCTTGTTCCTCTACCGCGTATAAATCCTGCTTGTTCAGGTGCTAACTGATTTGCTAGGAATGGTTGCAATCTCGCATGTATGATGTATAACATGATTTTACTAGCATGCGAGATTAGTGCTAGCAGACGATAATTGTCACATATACTCGGCGAGCCTTTCTTATAAAGTGAAACAAGTATAGAAGTGGTCCAATTCACAGGCCATTCCGCGGTTTTCCATATTTTGTGACACAATTGGTAGACAATATATTTGAAACTCTCAGGTGTGGATTTAAATATTTCTCCAGTAAGTTGGTCAATTCCAGGAGCTGTATTTGTCGCTAATCTGGCTATTGCATGCTCGACTTCTTCAAATAATATATCAGGTTCCTCAGTATACGAGTCTTTGTTTATTGAACTAGTAGAGTCGTCATCATCATTATAAAGTTGTTTGCAGTAGAGACGCCATGTTTCTAGTACGTCTTCAAGGTCAGTAACTCAGACGTTATCCTTATTTCGGATGGCCCGCGAATGGGGTTTAAATTTCCCTGTAATTTATCTGATCTTCTGAAATACCTTGTAGTTATGTTGCACTACTTAAATGAAAACACTTCTGCTTTGCTAATAAACACTTTATTCTTGTACCATAACTAAATACAAAAACATGTATGATAATTAACCAAACCACGATCTGAACTGCACGCGCTGCGACCGGTAACTGTCTAGCGTCATTTTTCGTGCGCGTGAACCAATAGTGCCGCTTTGCCGGAAACGAGGTTTAACTGTTGCCAAAACGCGCGCAAACTTGAATACGCACTGCCGCTACAACCTCTTTGGTGTTAAGGGAGTTAGAATAGTTTGCTATCTCACGACATATGCTGTTAATAAAATTGTTTTTATCTCTTCTTCAGTAGGTTTGTACAGACCGATCAATAAAAAAAACCAATTAGGGCAGGCTGTGATATGTTTTATACGTTTGGCAGTACTGAAGTGTATTGTCAGTCTATGTCAAATTCGAGATTAGTAGGTTAGGTTTTGTTTGTTGTTTGACACAAACTGACATAAAACTTAACCTGCAAATCTCGAATCTGACATAGACTGACAACACACTTCAGTACTGCCAAACGTATAACACATTTCACAGCCTGCCCTAATTGATTTTTTTATTGATCTGTCTGTATATTTAATGATAATCTTTTATATTCAGACATTTTGTTGGTAGTGTGTAACCCAGATGCATAAAGTGTTCTTCTTTCTTCAATAGCTCTGAGGGTGTCTTCAGAAATCCATGGTTGTGTTTTGCTTTTACGCTCTCTCGTTCTTGCGTTGTAGTGATAGAATTTACGAGTACGCGTTTTAATTCCAGCCATAAATGGTTTGGGTTGGAGGTTTTGCTTATGTCTTTTATAGGTTGTATATGTCGTTCAATGTTATTAACGAAAGATACCTTATCAGTTATTGTCGGTAGTTTATGATAGACATTGGTTCTTTTGGGCTTCTTCAGTTTGATGCGCCATGAAAATGACAACAATTTGCGATCAGAATTGCAATCAGCACCGGGCAACGTTTTGGTGGATAAAATTAGTTACCACTAAATCATTAATTATACAAAAATCTATAATTTTTTGCCCATTTGCGTTTCTAACGTTCTTGCGATGTTTGCCTATAGTATACCCTGTTTCTTCTGTCTTATTTCCAACCCTTCCGTTAAGGTCCCCTGCAATTATTAATTTTCCCTTTTTACTTCCCTCTCCTAAAAGACGAAGGAAGTATTGTAATCGCTAAAAAATTATCTTCCGAGATTTCTCCAGATCTTCACGTTTCAGAGTCCCTAGATGACGAAAAACAGGTTTTATCAATTCCTCTGTCTGTCTGTTGGCCATATAACTCAAAAACTATTAGTTGGAAAAAGACAATATTTTGCATACACATTATATATCTACCTGCCATAAAACCGAGAAAATTTCAGAAAAATATATACAGGGTGAGCACCTTAAAAATGAAAAAAAAATTATTTTTGATTTAACTTAGCAATAAATACAAGTAATAATTTGTACATAACGCAGGCTTTATTCTTACCAAAAATGGAACTCAATAGATACAGAATAAATGTTGTACGATACAAAAAGAAGCAACGAATTAGTGCGTTACTAAATATAGCTGCAACGCAAGATTTCGAGCGGTCGGTGCTCCATAGCTCAGGTAGAAATAGCCCGTTCCTTTGTAATATCCCACAAAACATTGGAATTGCATACGCGGTCCGCATACTCTTCGAATTCGACCACGGGTAACATTTCTTTTATTTGAAAATTGATTTAATTAATTAGAAACGTGAACATATTTACTCCTAACTTAATTTGATTTTTAAAATTATTTAGTGTCACAATGTCCACGAGGGAAGTTGTGGGTAAAGCCTTTTACAGATTTTTCTTATTTACTGTATCCTGTAGCTCCTTCCAGAATCATTCTTTACCCTCTTCTTTTTCATTTTAGTTTGACCCATATACTACAATTATAGTGATGCCTCTTCTTTCTTGATCTTTCGTCTCAATTCTTAATATTCTTTCGATTCTAACCTCCCACTCTACCACACTCTCTGTATATTGCTTTTCTATTATGCAAGCAACTCCAGCTCTCGCTTTATCGTCTTCTTCTACCACCGAGTACATCATAATTTGTCTCCCTTTCAAAGTCTCACATGCACATCTTTTCTTCTTAGTTTCCGTCACTGCTAAGAATTTTGTTTTCATTCTCGTAAACACCGCCTCGAGCTCCATTTCTGTGCCTGTAATACCCTTGACATTCCACTTGCTTAAACTCCATGTCCTGCTGTTGCCCTTTCCCACTCTTTCGCGTGCCCACTTCCCTCTATAACCTTTACATCTCTCAAACTCCTTCAACTGTGCTTATCCTTTGCCTTAGTCGTCACCTGTTTGCTCATGTTGTTGCAGCCATTCAGTTTTTTGCAACTTTTACTACAACCTTTCCCTCCTCACCCCATGTGTAAAGCTCTCTCTCGATACACACCTTCTTATAACATATTTTAACTTGCTGCCCTTTCCTTCTCTGATTTTTCGCAATTTTCCTTATCTCTCACTGTATTTTCTTTTCCTTTTGCTTAAAATCATTGTCGATACCTTAGAGCCACGTAATTTATGTTTATTTTTCATTCCCTCTTGCTTACTTTCCCAATGTTTACAGTTTGTTCACTTCTTGTGCTTATGGGGATTACTTTGTTAACCTCTACCTCCACTTGTAACTGATCCTTAATGTATTGCTGAGCTGCTGTTATAGTTTGTTTAACGTTCAATTTCACCCCTTTAACTATTACATTATTCCTCCTTTTATCCTTTTCAATATCCTCCAGCTTATTTTCAAGCACATCAATTCTTGTTATTAATTGCGCCTTCTCCGTATTTCACATTTCTTCCTTCTTTAACATTTCCTCCCTCAGCTTTCTAATTTTCTCGGTGTTTATCCTTATTTCTTCTAGCATAGTTTTCATCATAGGTACCTTTAATTTCTTCCAACTCGCCCATCTTTATTTCTATCTCTTAAAGACTCTCTATTCCCGTCGGTGACCGCAACATCTTTTTACTTTTGCTGAGGGCAAGTCTCTGTTGCGTTTACCACTGGCGTACATCTGCTCCTGTTCATGCTACTAAGATAGAGGTCGCACAATCTCCACACGCCCACCTCTAATTCGAATCAGTCGCCGCTTGCTTGTATGTATTGCTTAAACGAAAAAAGTAAAAGTGTGACTGTATACAGAGTGTTCCATTTGAAAAACCAAAGTTAGGATTTTTATCCCAAAAACTAGTAGGGTATCAAAAATTATGTTGATACTTTTTACTTTGACTTTTTCTTTTACCTCTAATATTACCGAAGATAAGCTGTGTCATGAAAAACTAACCACCCAGTCAAATTTATAGCGTAAGTTTATTTCAAAAATAAGATTTAGAAGATTTTTGTAACTAATAGATAATTAACTCATAGTAATTTAAGATAACCACACATGCAAAGTGCGTCTCACAGAACACCAATTACGAATCGAGGTGCTTTCATGGTTTACCCGAAAAATCTGGAGTTACGTTTGGGAAAACTAAGCTAAAATACACTTGGGAATCTTACTTTTAGTCACACAAAAAGCCAGCAAACGATTAGGGCCACATGTTAACTTTAGTGAGCACAAAATAAGAGACTTTCGACAAAGTTTGTGCGTTACACAGTGCATCGAAATGTGATGATAAAAACTAAACATGCAGTGGAATTACTTGCGTAAAATCGGGCCACAACACCAGAAGTGATACACTCGGAGCACAGGAAAAACAGATGAGGCCATTGCTGTACACTGGAAGCTGCTATTAGACATGGCGTGAATTCAGGTGGAGGCCGAGGTCGTCGACAACACAAAATTGGGGCCACGGCTGCAGATTTCAAGGGCAGCAGCTAAGGCGCATGTACATGTCCACAATTAAGGGCCTGCAACCACAGAAAATAAATTATTTTACACAAAAAATCTACGAATTTACGTATCAGTGAAGTTGGAGCCAATTTTGCACCAAATATGCTCCATCCGTGGGGTTCGTGCAAATTATAAATCAGACACATACTTGGATAAAGTGTTGTTAAACCCATTGGAACCTTTATCCACTGGCAGAGCTGTTGGATCTTTCGATTTCGTGCGATATTGCAAGACGCAAGGGTCACGTTTAGCTATATGTGCAGATCGTCGTGAATAAAATTTACCCCTCGTAGATAACATTCACACACGGCAGAAGGGCTGTAGAATCATCTTTCCGTAGTCCATCTGTGCATTTGTGTGGGGCGGAGCCCTATACATGTTAAAATCGCTTTGACACAGCACGGTTTCGGGCAGATGTGATTTTCAGTAGATGTGTGCTTCTAAATGCACTGAAAACGATAGTATAATTAGTTTTATATTTAGAAATAAGATTTTTGTGCAATTAATTCATGCATATTTTCAAATTAGCGTTATGCATTTGTTAAATTTATTGCAAGTTTCCCTTGGCAATTGTTATTAAACTGACATCAATTTCGTCCAATTAGTAGTTATGGTATCTTTGGTTTTGTCGATGGTATAAATAGGAGCGATGCCGAACTTTCGAGGACTTTGATAATTTATTTGACGCGCAAACCTCGGCCGTCCGAGCCCATTTTTAGAGGTTCACTTGTTTGTTTTGTGACGTATGTTGTAATTTTGTTTTGTGAATCACTCACTCACGTGCAAATAAATAGTTGTCACTAGTGTACGGTGTTTTCATCCAAGCTTAGTGCTGTTTTGGTGCAATTTACACAGTTTCTTCGAAGGAATTTGTTTCTGAACGAGTTTCAACCGCGGATATCTTGAAGGAACTTAAGGCCCAGTGGCGTACGATTGCAGATTAGGGGAGGTCAGAAACCACTGGCGTGGATCAGAAAATGGTTAGAGAAATTATTCTGTGCTATGTCTTTTCTCAATTAGCTCGCGTCATTTCATTGTAATGTTGAGATCTATGTTAATAATTAAGCTGGCTAAAATGGGAGTTTCAAAAGGTCAGGAATTATAGTAAAGTTCTCTCATTTCAACCATCATTTAATTTTATTAATGTTTGCTTTCATGAACCCATTAAAAATTAATGTTATGTGTTATATTTTATAAACCCTGAGTTGCTATTCAAGCTTAAAACAATAGTCTCTTAAAATGTCTTGCTTCTAAAAATTTCGCTGCGTGTGCCCATAATATATAAAATTTTCTTGAAGAGGCAGATACCAAAATAAATTGTATAATAAAGAGGATCTGTTATTAGCAAACCAAATAATTATTTTCAATGTTTAATTAGTGAATTTCGCGGCTACATAAAATTATAGATTTATACTTTTGATAATTCTTTCAGTAGGCTATTTACGTAAATGCATTCGCCATTTTTTTGTCCCATTTGAAAATTTCTGCTGATGCGAATATCATGCTATGTTTGGAGATGAATGTATATAGTGTAAATAAACATCGAGTTACAGCAATTTCTGATTTTTATTTGTTGCTTTATGGAAACAATTATGTGGTTTAGAGATTTACAACACCTGTAGGTGTTCTGGTTTGAACCGTCTCGAACTAGTGGCGCTTTTAGACAACTCACCCCATATTTTTCAGGAACTAGCTAGTCAAACTTTGCTACACTGTACAATTCCTGTTTCATAGTGTTTGTCCTTAAAGAATTATTTGAACATTGATATTTAATTTGTAGAAAATTCGTCGTGTAGCAACATTTTAAGATTGCCTTCTGGCATCTCTAGTACGAATTTTAGATCAAGTTGAGGATCTCAAGTAATACACATGGGTTTCTCTGGAAAACTTTTAGAAATCTCGTTTAGAAACCATTTACCGAGCGAATCGCAGCCTAAATTGAATTCAAGCTGCTTGAAAGATAGGAAATCTTTTCAAGCATTAGCTACACCAAAGTCGGTAGGTACGGTTGTATTTCTTTGCGGAAGGCACTTCAAAAATAGTTCTGGCTAAAATGCTTTGGAGAATAACTTCAGGGCCACCAGTTAAATGTCTTTGGATAGAGAATAAGCGCGCCTGGTGGAGGAGAAGAGAAGGATAAAGTCCGATTCAAAGTGGATTGTAGTATAGACTCTTATTTTGGGGACGCCAGAGCTGAGATGACCATTTTGGTATTACCACAATGCCTAATCCTGTATAATCTTGAGTAATAATCCTAAGACTAAGTAAAATGGGAAACACGTAAATGTGTAGATCAAAATTTAGCGTAAAGGAATCTACGGCTAGGAATCAGGGCTATACTGACACTGACAATTTATATTTGAGACAAAAATATGTATGTCTATGTTTTCGAAGATAATTTGGATAATACCAGTTGTGTTCTCTGCTGGTATTCAAATGTTACCATTATTATTAATATTATGCGCAAAACACTTAAACCGTAAAAAATCGCAACGGGCTCTAGGTCATTTATGTGCTTTTCGTTTTCCGGAACAAGTCCCCCAGCCAAATAGATTATTTCCATACAATAATCTTCCTGTTTGAAGCTGTCGAACGAGCTTAGAATGTTTTGCTCTTACCAATATAGGTCTTTGCCTAGTAACCTTTGTGGGGGAGACGTAACTGTTGTGGTTATTAGAGCTCCATATTTTTGTCTCTCTAATAAAAACATGTATAACCAGGCATAGGTAGCTGCAGAGTAAGCTGCTGCCAGAGCCCTCATAAATCTGACAAAGTTGCAGATTATGCAATCAATTGTGTTGGGGAAAAACTAGCCTCTTTTTAATATAAGAAATATTTTGTCTAACACAACTGTATCATTAGCTTTTGACTATCATAAAGAAATGATTGCGAAAACTAACATCTTTATATCTGTTTGGACGCTGAAGTTCCATCCTTCATAAGAGTCACGGTTAATCAAGAAAACTAAACTGGTAATTTATACATACCATTGCTTTTGAACACAGTCGTTCTAGGATAGGTTTGAGTAATTTCGTCAAGCGGTAGGACGCTTCCATTTGAAATGGGGGCATTATATATAGTGGTTAGATCCCTCAGATTCAATATGAAGCTCTATTTGCCAATCCGCTTGTCGGCCAGAATTATTTTTGAAACATACTGATCTTTGTACGGTGTACATGTGACAACAACACCTATTTTAATAGTTCTTTAATAGCTTTCTCCATTAGAGGTAGTTCTTTGTTATAGCAATTAATTGACTTGGGAAAATTCCTTTGATAAGACCCACTTAAGAAAGGATTTTGATAACATTTTATCCAGGATAAGACAATGCAATTATATTTTCTACTAGCCTCACCACTATAGAACTTTCTAAGCCTACCTGCAAAGGAGAACGATTTAACGTCTAGTGGTTTTAACTACGGTAATATTAAATTTTTCTTTTTGTGACATCCTCTCCCTCTTCACTTGAGGGGCCGGGCGCATTGTGACCGCAATTTGTAAAAGATTTACTTTAATCTTGTGTTATATCGTCTAATACATAAGATTTCATAAAAGAAGATTAACCAGAATGCAGCCTGCATCGTCTACAGTGGTGGATACAGAAAAAACTGAAGGGGGGGAGGGGGGGGGCTCTAAAAGACATCTTGAGCTATGGGTTTAATAACAAATCATCAAGTCACATGCAAAGCTTAAGAAAACTCGAATATGTGCCAGACAGAATGACGTATAAAATACGATGACGCGGGCTAACATGCTACCTATGCAAGTACTACTCGACTCGAGTCAAGAAGGGGGGGGGGGGGGGCGCCTCCCATATGTATCCGCCACTGATCGTCTAACGGAAATAATAAATTGACTTTTATCAAGACTTTTTGACGTTTATTAGCGAATTTTGCTTGCTCAACAGCATAATTAACATCTTCCCTATAGCTGAAATACCAGAAAATAGCCGAGTCTGAAAACTGCTGTGGGATTGCGTTATCTGCAAATTCTCGTTTGCTACACGTAATGAGTTTAATGGGGGTTCAGTAGCTCAGCGTGATGGGGGTGGATCGTAGACAGACTGAAATAAGAGGTTTATTCGCAATATTCAAAATTAGCTGTAACGTGGAAGATAACTTCGTATTAATTTAGGGCGCCGAAATGGTTTTTTTGGATAAGTATGCTGGATCGAAAGTTCTAGCATAGACAATATTAATTGCAATGAGAAATAGTGTAAGGTGCTCAGTTCAAAGTTTTGGGCCTTCTTATTTCTTAATCTTTGAAAATGCTGACTTAACTTCAAAATACGTGGCTGCACTGCGTTTTACAAATAAAAATTGTATAGCAAATTCCAAAGAGTATAAAGATAACATTTACAGTTTTTATTTAAGCGGGTCAGTTATGCAGCTGTAACCGCAACAAATGGTTTCCAAAACAATTTCTAAGAATTCTACTTGCTGAATATCAGTGAGGCTAACTGACGGCCTTGTCTGCGAAAGACTTTCACGTACTGAATAGTAAATAAATATTTTCGAAATAAATGCTGAAATATATTTCGAAATAAATAGTGTAACTATATAGAAATGTTTACCTTTCAATTATATTTTATTTTCACAACGTTTTAAAAAGACCCAGATTCAAGGACATTGTGACTACCTACTAACACGATAATATTAAATGCTTCAGTTATAACTTCTGATGTTAATTCTTTTTCAGCAACGTCGCTGAAGTGTTATGTTTGTTCGTCGCCGGGACAAAAGTGTTGGGATCCATTCAACCCAACAGCCCATTCAGCTGATGAATGCGATATAGAAAATCCCGTATGCATTAAGCAGAAGTTGCCACCTGCTAGTGAGTATTTGTGATATTCAGCTTCTATTAATGACAAAACGGTTTAAAACAGTTTATGCAATCAAGAATTTTATTTATATTTCAAATTTAATCATTTTTAAAAGGAATCGTGACATACACCGCCGCTATCTTCTAAAATACCACCTGCTTTTTGATTTTCGTTATTTTAATAAGTCTTTGGGTGTAATTTGACTTTAAACTCATAGAAACCAGGAAATATCTTGATACTAGTTAATAAACAAATGGAGGAGGTGTCTATTTCAATATTATACTTGTTTAATAAAATGAATGGTTTTAATTAGAATACATCTTCTAAAGGGTGATCATTAATCATTCCGGTCAAGTTGCCTTTGATAAAATTTAGTTTATGCTGCAGCACATCTAAAATTACATCACATGAGCATAATAAACATGACATCAATAAAGTAATAAAACAAAAATATTAATGTAAATAATTTAGTATAAAAGATGCTGGAAATGTCCACCACTATACACTAAATTGCAAATTTAACCTTCCAATTTTTTTAAAGAATAGTCTGTGGTGAAAACAGTACTCAAATTATTTAATGTCAAATTAATAGTACTTGGTTTTCATTTTTTGAGTTACCGATAAAATTGTATTTTTACTTCCTTTTACAATAAAGGAAGTATTGGATTTACCCCAAAAATTCGAAATTGAGTTTTCAACAGATCTTCACGTTTTAGAGTCCCCTGATCCCAAAAACATATTTTTTTTTATTGGTCTGTCTGTCTGTGTGTCTGTCTGTCTGTGTGTCTGTCTGTCTCTGAACAGAATATCTCAAAAACGGAAAGAGATATGGAGTTGAAACTTCATATATAAGTTTTGTGTACTATGTAGATGCGACAGCAAGCTTTTGAAGAAAATCGCATAACCGGAAGTAGGTGTTTACTCTTATGTATTTTTTTAGTTTTTTTCGATTTTTTCAAAAACGGCTCTAACGATTTTTTTAAACTTTACATTTTTATTACATTTTGAATGTGTATTGTTGTGAGATAGGTGATTTTCCAGTTGAATACTTCTAAAATGGGTTTCTTTTGTTTTTTTGTCTACATTTTTTATTAGCTCTTATTTTAAATAGAACACCCGGTATATTATTACATTTTTGAATTCAGCTTGAAATTCTAAAGAAAATTTGTCTCTTCAACTAACGCTCTATTTTGTACCGTTTTTGCAGAATTTGTAATTTGTGAAAATTTTTGACAAATGCTTAATAGTATTTAACATTACAAGCCAGGTAAAACAGTTTTTACTGGCGATAGGATTGGGATGACTGGCGAGCCGTTAGGCGAGCCTGTCATATCCTTGAGCCAGTAAAAATGGTTACCTGGCGTGTATTGTTGAATATTTTATTTGTTTCTCACTTGTAAATAACTAGAAATTTACCGTTTATTCAAAATATCAAACTGACAAGCAACTAAATTCATCAATATGACACATACTAAGGAAGACAACTCTGGCTTTGCACGCTATCATTTATCTATGAGCACGCTTGTAAAATATAACTGGCTAGCCAGTAAATTTTTTACTGGCTAGCCAGTTAAGAAACATTTTCAAGGTGAATACAGTGACTTGATAAATTGATGTTTACAAGTGAGGAACAAATAAAACATTTTAAATCAAATTTTTGGCTAATTATAAGATCACTGTAAAAGGAAGTTGTGTGCGTGTATCACACCAGATTTTTTAAATACTACCATGTATAGCAAAGACAAAAAATATGAAATGTATCAGCTGTGCTAGAGAACTGTAGAGACTTATTTTCGATAAAATATCCAGAAAGGCCTATTTCTTACATTAGAACTATTCCAAATTCCATCTAGAATTAGTACTAAAACAATGTGTTAACACGTTTTTTATAAAAGTATACATAGCTCGTATGAATATAAAAAAGAAAAAGCCCTGTATGTCCAAACATTACTAACCTACAACCTAGAACCCATTACGGAAATAGCTTTGGATCGTAAACACTTTCTGTTCTAACTCGAACACTATTTTCTGAGAGCAACAAATCATTACGATTTAACAAGTAATATGTGAAAATAACTAATCTTTCAACAAAAACTACACCTCAAAATGCATTTATAACGACGACATGACCCCAGCTGACCCTGACAGATTTGCCCAACTCGTCGGCGAGTACATATCGAGTTACGACAAGAGCTTAAATCTACCGGATGTTTTCATAGGGAATAATTAATGAACACCCGTTATAACGGGGAAGAAATTAGTTTAGGTAATAGTTTCGAAATATACAACATACTAGAGAGAGGTTATTACTGATGGTGTTTTCAAGCTACTACCATTCTTATATCGCGTTAACATTTTAACTCTTATGGTTTTTTTTCGTACAGAAGTGAACACGACTGTATTAAATAATCGCAATTTTATGCTAAACTCAAAATAATAAAATATATTCTATTAATTTGACATTATAGTAATTTACGATACAAGTGCGTAGTAGTCACGAGTGGGGCAGAGTTAAAAATCGAGTGAGCGAGCGTTTTAAGGCTGGCGTTTGGCTTATGTTGAAATAATAGAGACAGATTGATACATAGGAATCACGTATTATCGATTCACGCGCGTCGTATGAAGTTAAACAAGACTTCATTTCAAAGACGAATGCTGGCTGCTTAGCATAAGAAATTTTATAAATGGTAACAGTTTCGCTTGCGCTGTAAAATTATATTTAAAATATCGACGCTTTTGTAGGCATTTTTCATTTGTATTTCTGTCATCCAACAGTAAAATTTACTTGTGAAAAATAGAAAACAGAAACTGTAAAATGGCTTACAGGAAGATACGATTTTTGATCTTTCATTTAAGACCTCATTGAAATATTTCTGACGTTTAGTTTTTGATAATACGTGATTCCTAAAAAATTTGAAGCGGTTGTCATTTAGGGCGAATATTTCATTGGAATCGTCGGAAATTCGTGCCGGTGTTGTAAACACCTGATAAAATTTCCACAAAAATAGCGCACATATAGTTCAGCTATTGTAAGACAGATGTCGCTTCAAAATCTAGGTTGTGACATTGCCGAATACCGGGAAATTTATACTTGCAGTATAGTGGCTAATCCGAAATTTACAATACGGTAAATAACGAATCCAAATGATAGTGGATGGTTATTATTAGAGTGTAGATTTCTAACTATTTTACTATACGTAATAATTAATAGCTGAACAGAAACGCTTAGAATGAAATACGAATTATAGATACAAAATATGAAAAGCTACTCATAACCCCCAAGGGATTTTTGAAATTATTTCTCCCTCAAACTCGTAGTAACCATGCAACTATAGGCAACGTCTTAGCAACCATACAATGAGGCAATCCTTGATGTTACTTACATATTCTAATTTTAAATGTCATTATGACATTTTGAAATTTCTTACTATTTTTACTAATGTAAATTAGTAATTTGAAGATGAAATCAGCTATGTTGGTGTGTATTAGCTTAGCTACTTGAAATTTCTACGTGAAAAATAAGTTTCAATCAGAACTCTCTATTGTCAAAAACACATTAAAATTTTATTTAAAAGTTAATTATAACGTTTCGCTGGTTAAACCAGTTTCATCAGATAAAATAAATTTAAAATACAAGCTTTTTGCAGTAGTTAATCAGAAAGTTTAAACAAGCAAGCAATTAGAGAATAAGTGAAAGAATAAAACCTTACATTTAATACATACCAAGAAAAAACATATCGTATCTTAATGATTAGGATTCATTACATCTTCTTGTTTAAAATTGAAATATAATTTTTCCTTTTCCTTCAAAACTTTAACTTTTGCCAATAAGTATAGAAAACCAGGATAGGGTTGTGATTATTTTCTGTTGTTTTCGTATGTTTTCTTAAAAATTATTTTGCTAAAAGGCAGATATTAAAAGTTAATAGAGAACAGTTTTTGTTAAAAGAATAGTAATCACCTTTGTAGTTCTTGTCGTTTTCTTTTAAAGTGTATTCTTTTTTATTCTTCTTTATATTTCTTGATTAGTCATTAGTAGCAATTTTTTTTAGCATAAAAATAATCTTCATATTAAACATCCATAATTAATGTCGTATTTTCAACAATTTTTGTTTTTCCTTTAACAGTTTAGGTTTATGTTTGTTTCGTATTTTGTTTATTGAAATTTGGCTGGAAATTAATTAATGTTAATATTATTAAGAAAGTGCTAGTTTATTGATTAAATCCTTACCTTTAATTTTTAGGAGTATTTGGATTAAGGTAAAATGACCAATGACTAATCAAGAAATATAAAGAAGAATAAAAAAGGATACACTTTAAAAGAAAACGACAAGAACTACAAAGGGGATCACTATTTTTTTAACAAAAACTGTTCTCTATTAACTTTTAATATCTGTCTTTTAGAAAAATAATTTTTAAGAAAACATACGAAAAAAACAGAAAATAATCACAACCCTATCCTATTTTTCAATACTTATTGGCAAAAGTTGGAGTTTTGAAGGAAAAAGAAAAATTATATTTCAATTTTAAACAAGAAGATGTAATGAATCCTAATTATTAAGATACGATATGTTTTTCTTGGTATGTATTAAATGTGAGGTTTTATTCTTTCACTTATTCTCTAATTGATTGCTTGTTTAAACTTTCAGAATAACTACTGCAAAAGGCTTGTATTTTAAATTTATTTTATCTGATGAAGCGGGTATAACCAGCGAAACGTTATAATAACCTTTTAAATAAAATTTTAATGTGTTTTTGACAATACAGAGTTCTGATTGAAACTTATTTTTCATGTAGAAATTTCAAGTAGCCAAGCTAATACAATGCCAACATAGCTGATTTCATCTCCAAATTACTAATTTATATACAAAAACAGCTGTAACCCCAAAATTTAATTTTTACTAATATTGCTAGTAAATAAATTATTGTATGCACGATGGGAGATATTCATGTTCTTTACCTTCGGTTGACTTACAGACCTCAGACTAGACGTCCTCGGTCTGTAACACATGTCAACCCAAGGGAAAAACATATTAATATCTCCGTTAATGCATAAGTATCTATTATTTTTAGGTTGAAAAAGAATGTTTTTCGGCAACCGTTTTTGAATATTCATGTTCTTTACCTTCTGTTGACTTACAGACCTCAGACTAGAAGCCCTCGGTCTGTAACACATGTCAACCCAAGGGAAAAACATATTCATATCTCCGTTAATGCATAAGTATCTATTATTTTTAGGTTGAAAAAGAATGTTTTTCAGCAACCGTTTTTGAATATTCATGTTCTTTACCTTCGGTTGACTTACAGACCTCAGACTAGAAGCCCGCGGTCTGTAACACATGTCAACCCAAGGGAAAAACATATTCATATCTCCGTTAATGCATAAGTATCTATTATTTTTAGGTTGAAAAAGAATGTTTTTCGGCAACCGTTTTTGAAGTGATTACTACCAAAATTGTCATTGAAGTAGACGTTTCTTTTACTGACACAAAAAGTGTATTTTGCAATACAACACCTTTAGTTCCTAGAATTAATAGTATTGTATTGTATTATCGTTAACTTCTTTTACCTTTCGATGTAATATTGCTTTATTAGAATTAAAAGTGGCACTTTGTTTGACGAGCAATTATGTTTGCATTTGCAAGACAAAGCGCACCGTAGCCGAGCAAATGCAAAAATTGCAAGTCAAACAGGGTCACTTTTAATCCAAATAATACATACTATTTTTCTGCAACCTAGAAAAGTACAAAATATTCAAAATTTTAGATGATTGATTACTTTTGACGTTTCTCATTTAAAAATCATTATGACAACTACATTCACAGACAACCAAATGGAAGTTGCTTTTAGTTCCATGGAAGTAAAAGTACCTCCTAGGAACTAAAAGTGTTACATAGCAACATACATTTTTTGTGTCAGCAAGAGAAACGTCAACTTTAATGACAGATTTTGTTATTAAAAGTAATTACTTTTGGTTGCGGAAAATACTGTTTTATTTAACAAGCATATAATGTAGGCTATATTACGCGAAGATGAAATCATCCAATTGTAATACAGCCATTATATGCAAGTCAAGTGCAATAATTTATCTACAACTACATAGTTTTTGATAATAACTAGGTACCTAATTAATCAACTTGATAATATATTGCAAATTTATTAATCGATATTTACCTTCAAAACTTTTCTGTCATTTAACAGCACACCGGAATCACTTTGCAACACCTTACAAGAAAACAGATACAGTTACCAAATTTTACTGCAATATATTGGTAAATATTATACGTTTACAACTCAATTTGTACTTCCTATAATGCTGTATTTGCCTACACAGATATAAAAAACTTGACAAATAAAATAGTAGATTATGTTATTAGGAGTAAAAGTAATACTTTATGTGGCGAAGCTGAAGTTGATTTAGCCGAACGTTAGTGAGGCAAATAATTCAGCTAATCCACATAAAATCACTTTTACTCCGAATAACATCTATTATTTTATCCGCAAACGTATTCCGGTAAATTTCATTAATATAAATTTTAAAAAAAGGATTCATCGGCCGGGAGTCGAACCCAGGCCACATGCGTGACAGGCGAGCACTGTACCCCAAATAACGCGCTACTGTAATGATATATGAACATACTGAATCACCCGAGCTAATAGCACACGGCCACAGCAGCTGTCACACCATAACCCACTGCGACAGATGCTCCGATCCGCTGTTAAAGGTGTATTTAAATTAAAACTTTTTCGTACTCTTTTTGAAAATAAAAACCGGCCTACGATCTAAGTCTAAAAATTAGCAAAATTTTAAGTCATCATACAATTTAATCGGTCCAGTATCTTCGGAGGAGATAGCGAACAAACATAGAAAGAAAGAAAGAGAGCAACGATTTTGTGTGCTTAGGCAGATAAAGTACGCAAAAGTTGCTATTTTATCTGCTTAGGCAGATAAAGCGACACTTTTACCTTGTCAATAAAGACAAATAAGTTGTCACTTTTGTGACGTTTGCAGATAAAATATTTTATAATATTACATTTAATAAAAATTACTAATTGTTTCTAACTTTGATACGGCCCTGTCGATAGACTCGCACCTCTAAAAAGCATTATTTTATAGATGTTTTATAAGAATTGTCCAAATAGCATAAAAATGTATTAAAACTAGATTGAATTGTACGCATGTATTTACCAAACATAAACTGAATTGTTAATAAAACAGTACAAATTTTAAAAAAATAACCGAATTGTTAATAAAAAAGTGCATACATATTTACCAAAGATTTTTTATTAACGGAGTAGTTTATATTTCTACTTTTTTATAAACAATTTAATATATTTTTTTAAATACATATGCACTTTTGTATTAACAATTTAGTTTATTTTTGATACGTACATGTTGACTTTTTATAAACAATTTAATTTCTTTTTCGTAGTTCTTTTTATATTCAATTAACTTAAAAATACAGTATATTTCATTTCTTCTCTACACACCCCTGCATCTTTCTTACCCATTTTCTGACAAATTTAATTTTATTTCAAATTTACTCGGGTTTATTATTGCAATTTTTAAATAATTTTACTGCACGCCAGTAGTCGACTACCATCAAAAATAAATGGAGGAAATAAATTGAAAAATTGTAGTAGGCTTAGTTTTATTAAAGAAATTATTAAAGAAGTTACCTACTCAGAATCAGAAAAATAGTAGAATTTCAATTGCAATGGAGAAACAGTTTTATTGGTAATAATTGATTTGTAATATAATGTAAATGAATTAAAATTGATTTGTTTTGTTAATTTGCATTTATCTAGTTTTCGCAATTTCTTTTTCAAAATGAGCTGCTTTCAAACGGTAGTACATAGGTATAATCGACCCACAGCGTTGCAGCCTCCCTCTTATATTAGAGACTCTAGGAGCGGTAGTTCAAAATGGGAGCCGTAAACAGCAGGATTACCCAAAACTGTTTTATAATAAGAAAACGTTTTGAAAGGCCAGTGTTTATGAATGTAAATATAACAATTTTAAAAATAATTTGTTTGATAGTATCTAGTATCCTGAATTATACAGGGTCCAGCAGAATGACCGACCCTATTTAAATTATTAATAATTGTTAAAAAAAAATTTTTAATGTAAAATAAAAACTTGCCGATTTTAGTTACAATATAATTTATTTATTAAAAATATTAAGTTTTGAAAATAACATCACTCAAACTCAAACTTCATTTTCACACTAATGCAGATTAACCTAATCCTTAATTTGATTAAATTCATCAAGTTGGGTCTATCAGACAGAACTTTTCGCCGTATTTTAAAGGATTTAAAATTTCATCTTTACAAAGTTCAAGTCGTGCACCAATTACTAAGTACCACGAGATTTAGAAGTTCGGGTTACGTTTTGTGAACAATTCCTGAAACAATTTTTTGACTTCGCCTAATTGGTTCTCCAGTTATCCAATTATTTCAGGCCTAACCTGTATAATTTTATTTGAATTATAAATCCTATGCATTTCAAATTCGTAAATTTTCCAAAGCAGCTTATTTTGTACCTGTATCGAGTTCCTTTCGTTTGCGCGATGCCCTCTCGACCCGCGCTGTCTCTTATGAGAGTGCAAGCCTTCTTTTGGGCTCGAATTGTTCGTACCTCGCACGTGCTGTCCTCGCTTTGGCCCGCCACCACCGGCGTGGCTAAAGTTTGTGTGTTTAAGTCAAATTACGTGCGCTCAACTAATTTCTATGAGCATTGTGTTTCCCAAGGGCTGATTATGATCAGGTACGATGGTTTTATTATCTCCATAGTAATTACATTTTTTCTTAGCTCTTAATTACCAGTTTCAATCACGAGTTTATCTCGGAGGCCAAGGCGCTAGCCTTATCGCATTTTCGACACCTGCCGGGTTCGGCGTATTTGCTGTCTTTTTGAGGATGCTTCCGCAGCAATTTTCGGCGCATCCGCGTCGATTTCAACGATATGTGTGCAGTTCACGACCACCTTATGTTAAACCGAAGGGTGTAGTTACCCCGGCCGGCGTTTGCCTGTTTGCCGTTTGTGAGCGTTGGAGAAGCGAGGTTAGTTTGTGCTATTCGGGGATTTATCGTATCTTCAATACCTGGATTTTACATTTATACAGTTTAAACCCGTCAATATTTAAAATTTAAATGCATACGTTCCGCAATTATTAATATGTAATGTTCAATTTCATACATGCTCTTGCTTTCTACATTTGAATTTTTATGCTTATATTTAATTATGCTCAGTATTTAAAGTTGCAATTTTGATGTATTTCGGCCCTCTGTAAAAGGTACAGTCACGCTTTTTTTATCTTCAATGGCCTAACAGAAGGTTTTATTAAATGACTGTGATAAGCTTATCCCACGAATGATTTGTTGGTAAAGTTATTAAAATAACCTGAAAGGGGTTTTTAATTTTATGCGTGTCGCAACCTTCAGTTTACGTACACAATTTTGTTATCACATTATTTGCATTTTAATTATCCTGATTATTTACTACCGATACTTCAAAACTTTTTATTATTTAATAATTAAACGTTAGTCACTAGCAGTTTATTTCCTCATATTATTTTAAATCTTTTGATTTCTGGCGCCCATTTCCCTTTCCTTTTTTGAAGACATTCCAGGGTACACAGCTGATGATTTGAACCTACGATCCAAGGCCGCCGAAATTTGAGTTAGTTAGGGCCATCGCGGTGAGTAAAGAGATTTCAGAGCTGCAGTGGTGTATAAACTGTAGGGGGGTTGATCTGCGATTTTTACTACCATTGCTTAATTTTATTAATTAATCGCAGGTCGGCTTCTTTATTGTTTCATTCCTTCAACTACTGAATAATAATAACCAAATTAATTTGGAGCAAGTGCTAATATTTTTAATAAATAAATTATATTCTAACTAAAATTGGCAAGTTTTTACTTTACATTTTTGAAAAAAAATTAAAAATATTGTAAACTTTGAAACAGTTATTAATAATTTAAATAGGGTCGGTCATTCTGCCGGACCCTGTACTACTTACTCTTCGTATTCTTGCACAGACGCCCCCACGTAAAGTCATACTCATTTTCTTCAATGATTTCTGCAGTAATATCGGCTGTTTCTTGTTTACTTGAAACTGGAGATTCGCTACGGCTACAATCTTCGACAATTTCCTTTAAAATACCCCTACAAAATTTGCCTGTTTTTCTGAAAAAAAAAAACGGAAGGTTGCACCATTTCATTATTGAATGAAAACATACGTGTCAGCAAAGGTATTTTCCCAATGATGCTGTTAAAAAGAATTTCCAAGTCTTTTCTTATAACGGTTTTCAAAGTTAAGTCGGCACTATTGCTTGCTAACTTCGTTATTATTGGAGCTACAAAGTCAGTTAAATAGGCAAACTAGTAGCATTTTTTTTCGCCAATTACGATGGTAGAAACGGAATCAAAATCGAACATCGCGTTCGCGAGTTATGTCATTGCCAGGGCCACTAGAAGCGTTTACAAGCGGGCTCAAGAATGCTTGGAGCAAGAGGGTGATGTTTTTGAGCATCTAATTTGAGTTTTGTTTTTATAAGTTTATAGAATAATTTGAAATAAACGATATTGTTTCACTTCATGGATATTCTTTTTAATTTCTATTTGATAAGGCAAAATTGCCACTAACACAGCCACCTTAACGAATTTGAAAAATCACCAATACCTTTGTCATTTTTGACATTAGGATAAAAGGACATCGGACACTTTTTGTTCAGAATTCAATTTCCTATCGATTATTAATATTGTATACTGAGTGTCCCATTTGAAAAAATTGAACTTTTTGATATAACTCGCGAATGCGTTGTTCGATTTTGATTCCGTTTTCACCATCGTAATTGGCGAAAAAAATACTACTAGTTTTCTCATTTAACTGACTTTGTAGCTCCAATAATAACGAAGTTAGCAATAGTGCCGACTTAACTTTGAAAACCCTATATCGTATCTGCGTACCCCTCCTTGAAGCAGTTGCTTTATTATTTCTTCTCTTTCGACGTGCGAAATTATGTTTAACCATTGTTATATTTGTATAACTAACGTCAAATTCTTCGTATTTATTGATATCGCACAAGCACGAAGTTGCCAGGTCAAAAAAAAATACAATACACGAGATTGGAGTTACAAATATTACCAGATAACTTTTTATGTCTTGTCATTTTTATAATCTATTTGCACCTGTTGTCTGGGCATGACGTTACAAAACACAAACACCTGACATCTGTTCAGCAGAGAACACCACCTTAGTTAGTCGTATACTTACCTAAAGTAGAAATGTTTATAACTAGCTTGACTAAAAATTTCCAGATGGTAGCACGCTGCAACACAATAAAGCGAGAGAGAAGATTGAAGCATTTTCTTCGTTCCAATCCCCAACCTTAAGCACCGCGAGTGACTAAAGATGCCTTACGCATGTGTATCGTACAATATTTTATCTACGATAGAATCTAGAAAACACGGTAAATATAAAAAAATATTTTAAATTAGGATTACTAGCCAACGGTCGTAATTTTGCGTGGTTAAAAATTTTATCTACTTTGCGTTCCTACTGTGACTATTACGATACTCGTTTGCGTATCGTAATTGACAAAAAGCTAGACTAACAACAAAGTAATTTGTTTTAACGTTGGCAACCATAGGTACTTCGCTCCGTGTACATATCGAACTGTCAATAGCCGCCTTTATTGCACCGCACAAATGTTGCCAACTGCCGCGAGATTTCCTAGATATGGATTTTTGTTTGTTTAAAAAAGTGGTAATGTAGATAAAATACTGTATGATACCTCGTTTATAAGGCATTTTATCGCACTTACTCCTTTAGGGCACTTCTCGCTTCGCTCGTCGTACCCTAAACCAGTGCGTGCTACAAAATGCTTCTTATAAAACTCGTATCATAATATACTATTAAAACACGGTGCTAATGACGACATGTTTAATGAAATCATTTTAAACACGTTGCTACTGATAACGTAAACTAATGAAAACATGTTATTAAAGAGTCGTTTTACAAACTTAAAACTGCCAACTAAATTGAAATTTGAAATTCAGTGGATATCTGGTTGCCTATAGATTATAATCGAAAATCGAAAAATTTTTTGCTATAAAAATATACACAGCTCGTCAGTATATAAAACAATGCTCTATGTGTACAGCTTCTGCAGTAATAACAAAGGAAATCTAGCTTTTTACCATGAAAATTTTGTAAAATAGTTGCGACTTTATAAATACCATAACAATGACAAGAGTAGCAAAAATACAAAGGATAAGATAACAGCAATGTGCAAACCTTGTCAACATCTCACGAAGAAAAAGGGGTGCGAGGAAGTATAAGAAAAAGTAGGACAATAGATACTATTTTGATATCTAGATAATTAAAATACCACATTATAGATCAGTACACATAGCTGATTCTAAATGAATCCGACAGTCAATTTATTTTTCTGAAATAGGGAAAACAAGCTGTCGTTTGCCGAAAATCCATGTACCAAATAATAGAATTGAAGTTATACTTTTGATACATTTTATAATATAAATTGAGGTTTTTGATATAAAATGAAAGTATAAATTCTTCTGCATGTAATACAATTGCTATAATTGAAGAATGAGACCGTTGCATGTTCAAAGTGTTATACAGTGCCTTCAGAAATGACCGAAAGCTGATTAAGGCCTTATGTAGGCAACCCATTTAACAGGAATTGGTATTACTGTAAACATTTTAGTTTTCGTGGCAGTGGCGTCCGAGTGGGTACAGGGGGTAAACACTTTATTATGTTACTATTTATTAATTTCTCATTCAGTGAAAATAAATAACACTCAAATCAACCTAGCTCTTATGAAAACAGTCTTAATTATTCAAAATCATAAAATTTTACCTCGCAAGGAATAAAGTAAAGTAAATCAAAATAATCTTATACAATACATGTTTTATTATAAACATTTTATTAATACCAAATTTATTCAAGTATCTTCATGTAAAGTGGAAACTCCAATTTCAATCACATCAATTCAATTTTCAGTTAATTTTAGGAAAAAGCAGTACATTTCACTTAAAATAAGTAATTAGCATATTCTACCCTAAATGCTGTTTAAGGGACTACCCCTGCTCCCGTCATCAACAAATAACGATAACAACTTAAAAATTAACTGGAAAACAGGAAACCCCTACCTTATTGTACTGAAGTTATGATGCATTGATCACTACAGCCAACCGACAGCCGACTTAAAACACACCGCAATAAGAATACAGAGATTGTCTATAAAAATTGTTGGAAATTTTGACCATTATTTTGTAGACACAAATTAATCCGTCGTTTCATATTATAAAATACAAGTCCATTAAACCACTGGAAATATTGCATTCGTGATCTCCAATCATTTTCAAATAATTCTTGTACCATTGCTATCTTGTACGGATACATGTGGTGATTTTTTCTTAAATCCTTACGACACGAACCAACAGAAATACCTAAGTATAAAGGAATATATGCGTAAATTACGCTGTAAATAAAAAAATTTATCGTTTACATGCCACTTTGGCCAGCCAATGTGGAAACTGATTTGTGCGGGCTTAGTTGCATTCGATTATTAATGTCAGCTACCTTTTCTTCGGTTAAAACAGCAGGTCCGCCTGTTGATTTACTTTTGCAGATGGAGTTTTTGTCTTCGAGACAGTGAATAATATTCCGCTTATGGTGAGCAAAGGCATCGTAATTGATTTTCACACCTGGAAATGCCTCAGTAAATTTCTCGATGTATGACTGCATGGAAGATGACCATGAACCATGCTGATTTCGGGTTCCACTGCGAAAGTGCGCCATTAAAATAAAAGCATCTAGTTCAGGTGTGAACGACATGTTTATAATGTGTAACCTAAAATAAGAATATAAACTCAAAGCTCCAAATTTGTTAACGAGTGTGTATACTTACACCAAACTCAAATGCGTTAATTAGAGAAATGATTTTTGCAAAGGAATAGTACGATGAAACCACAGAACAATAACTGAAATTGGCTGCAAACTTTGTACAACACCTTGCACCACGAACAAACTCCAACATCAAATAGTTAAAATAATTGGCGCCAAAATAATGACCATTCAAAAACTTTCGATTATTTCTGAAGGCACTGTATTATGCTTGATATGTGGAGTTAGTTATGACATACATTCACGTTAAATAACTTTAATTCATTCTTACAGCAGTTAAATAGCTAACGGTGAAACTACGTTTATCTTCATTGTAGTGCTAACCGATAAAAACTAATATGCAAAATATTAGGTAGTCCTTACCATTGTGATTTTAATGCCGCCGACGTGTTAGAGCAATATTTCAGGAATATTTTGCCAAAAGCTTATTTCAAGCAACGTATAACGTTGACCTTACACTATGAAGTTTTATTATTGTTTATCCAACCTGTTCCCAAAAATATTTTTAATTTTAAATCTGGTAGAAAGATGCTCTTTTATGTAGCCTCCACCGCATTGTTGAATTAACATTTATTTGACATATGTTTAATGAGACCATTTTATATATTGGAGCATGTTGATAGATAGAATACTATATAAAAACATTGTTTTACACAGCATATAACGCTGATTTAATACGGAAATGTTAAATTGCCACTACGCGTGTTTTGTGAGAATATTTGTAATTTGACATTTTGATCATGTTGATTAAGTGAACGTTATATGTTGTTTTATGCGACCCCTAATGTCGATCCATTCTGGAACCTTGAGTTAACATTTATTCGACGTGTGTTTTGTGAGAATATTTATAATCCGGAAAACCACCTGAAAACCTGAATCAGAGCAGTCGGCCGCGGGAATCGAGCCCACGACCTCCCGAATGCTAGATGGACGTGCAACGCACTAAGCTACGGAGCTCGGTAGAACTGAAGGTCGATGTGGAGCTATTTATAATCCTTTGTGCCAGCCGTTCGGAGCGATGTAACTCTGATTGGTCGTTCAAGTACAGAGCAATTTAAAACCGTGAGGGCGTAGCCGTCTGACGCACAGTGGTTGTAATGCTTTAGATCGTGTATCACAGGAGTCCACGTTTTATTAAGCTTAACGCCATCTTTTCTGTCTATATTATTAGGATGTTTTTCTATTTATATGGGTTCACGTTTGACTCGTGGGAAGTAGTGAGGTATTCTGGAAAGTACTGTGGCCTGCTCAAATTCTAAGGTGTGAGCCTTTGTAAATATATGCTCAGCTACGACTGATTTTGGGATGTGTTTGGGTTTGCAATCGCCTTTATGTTCTCGAAGCCTTAGATCAATGGAACTACCAGTCTGTCCAATGTAGCAGGGACAGGCTAAATATTCTACAGATCTACACATAAAATTGGCAAACACGCTGGAGCCAAAATTGTGGGAGAAAATCGATGCTAGTACTACGACACAAGCATACAATACACTGGAACAAGCAACAGCTAAACAATCTGCCAAATATGATAAACTAGCGCCTAAGCAGTCCTCGGAACAATTGGCTACGGACAAAGTAATCGTAAACCTCAGCAACATACAAGTGGATAAACAAACCACATCCTTACTAACGAAAGGTTTTAACTTCGACGTAGCCCTCAACAAATACCTGTCGAGGAGATAATATGTGGAGTGGAAGCAGCAATTCAAGAATTTCCCAGAAAAGATACAGAAATCATCCAACAGGTATGCATTACCCATTGTATTTTAAGAAGAGCTAAACCGCCCTGCTCCAACATCGTTAAAACAGCGAGAAAGAGAGAGAGAGGAAAAGAGAGGGAGAGAGGAAAATAGAGAGATAGAGTAGGCTAAAGATATTGTCGTTCTCAAAGCCGCTACTGTGGTAATGAACACTGAAGATTATAATAAATACCAGATAACACGAAATTCTAAATCGCAATGCTACTACCTCCTCTGAAACAAAGATAACTGCCTCCATAAAACACTCCGATAGTATAAAACCCACTTTAAAGTATTGCTTGATTCCTAGAAATTCAATAACTACTAGCATCTATAGTTTACCTAAGATACATAAGGAGGGTGTGCCGTTGAGACCAATTGTCAATGCGGTCAATTCTTCTACACTTGCTTTGGCAAGACATTTAACCAATATATTACAGTCTCTAACTGGTAAAACAGATTATTTTGTCAAAGATTCAGCATACTTTGTCCAGCAACTAAGCAACATAAAGTCGAACAAAGATTATCTCTTAGCCAGTTTTGACGTAGTATCACTCTTCACGAAAGTGCCGGTTGATGAGTTGCTAGTAATGCTCAAAGATTTCTTGCCTACAGACCAAGTTGAACTGGTTGAAATATACTTACTTCACTTGTAAACACAAAATATACGAACAAGTCGAAGGGGCGGCTATGGGTTCACCGATATACCGGTTATAGCTAATATTTACATGGAGGCATTTGAAACCAAGGCTCTTGAACAAGGATAGTTATAACCGAACTGCTAGTTTAGGTATGTAGACGATACCTTTGCCTTCTGGTCACACTGATGCCAGAGATTGAATCGGTTTCTAAAACACTTGAATTCTGTACATCGCAACATACAATTCACAATGGAAGTGGAAAATGTCAGTATTCCGTTTCTAGACATTCTGGCAAAACGTAAATTAGATGGTAGTGTAGGACATGCAGTCTAGAGAAAGAAAAAAAAACACACGGACATATATCTAAATGCTAATTCACGCCATTATCTAATGCAAAAAACAAAAGTTGTTAAGACTTTGGCGACCAGAGCCGTTTGTATCTCAGATGTAGGAAATTTAGAGTGAGTAAAGGAACATCTATTGAATATTTACAAAAGAACGGATACACAACTATCGCCATACGCAAAGTGCTAAAAAAGACTATGACAAAGAAGGCTAAAGAAGAATCCGCACCTCATCAAGGCTTAGCATTTCTTCCTTACGTTAAAGGCTCCACTGATAGGATAGGACGTGTCCTGAAACGATGCAACATCAAAACTGTGTTCACGACCAATGCAATTTTGGGTAACGGTTTTATATCAATAAATTCAAAAATTTCTAGTTTTAAAACCGCTGCCGTATATCATATTCCCTGCTTTTGCGGCTCAAGTTACATTAGACCAACTGGTCGTTCCATTGATCTAAAGCTTCATGAACATAAAGACGATTGCAAACACAAACGCATCACAAAATCAGCCGTAGCTGAGCATACATTTATCAATGGGCACACCTTAGAATTTGAGCAAGCCAGAGTACTTGCTAGAATACCTCACTACTTCCCGCGAGTGATACGTGAAGCCATAGAAATAAAAAAACATCTAAATAATACAAACAGGAAAGATAGTTTTAAGCTTAGTAAAACGTGAACTCCTGTGATACACTATCTAAAGCATTACAACCACAGTGCGTCAAACGGCCACGCCCCACCGTTTCAAACTGCGCTGCACTTGAACGATGAATCAGCGTTACGTCGCTCAGAACGGCTGGCAGAGGGGACATAAATAGCTCCACACCGACCTTCAGTTCTTAGAGCAACTTTCACTCCGATTATGCAAGCTGTAAAGTTTTGCGGAACGTTAGTCAATATGGGTGCACAAACAGCAACAAGGCAAAATTTGCCTTTGTATCCTTGTTCTTAAGGTACTCAAAATAACACGAAACTTGGCGTGGATCGTTGCTCGAGTTCACATTAAGCCAGAAAATGCTAGGCGTTCATCTACGCGGTCTTAACCGAAATTCCTTTTTAACAAGAATGTTGTTATTTTATGCAGCCTTAATGTTGCTACAGCACGGTAATGTTGAATTGACACATATCCGACATGTCATTCTTGAGACTGTTTATCTACAATTTTTATTTGATAGTGTCCTAAAATATGAAGAAGTTGTTAGATATAATACATATAACGATGCCATGCACGTTGGAATTTTACACTTTTCAGCTAAAATAATTCTGTGTTGATTTTAGGTAAACAGGCAGGCAGCACACACAGAACTTGTGGCGTCGACGATTACTGCAAACTTTTCGAAGAGGAGACCAAAAACTGCTTTATTTGCAAAACGGATTTATGCAACTCATCTTTCCGAACTCTACCTTCAATTGGCGGCTTAATACCGCTAATTTTGATTGTTTTACAATGTATCTGGTCCAATTAAATAGTAACTAAGTGCCTTTCTTATTTATTATTATTACCCTGTGAGTAACATATTGCCTTTGTAAAATGTCTCTAAATATGTATCGGTAGCAATGTAGGGTAACTTAACTGTAAAGTAATAATAAAATGTATAGTAATAATAAAATCTAAATTCACGTGCTGCTCGATTTTCTACTCAGCCAGTCCTGGCGTAAAGTAAAAATAAACTGGCAAGTGCTTTGCTATGCGAGATCTGCGTCGTTAGCACCGACTGCATACTGCATGAAAACACACTTCTGGCAGATCTGTGCCTATTTTGAATTGAACGTCTTCGGAACTGTTAGGAAGATGAGAGGAGTTCTACTATTGCTCATCTGTTTGGCATTTGTCAGAGCTGGTGAGTAGCAAGCTTTAAAATAAAAACTAAAACTGTAGGCATTTCCATAAAACAATAATAAATGCTTGTCTCAGGATAAATATTCGTATGTAAAATGTTCCTACTGTAAATTATTATTCGACAGTCTTAAAGCAGAGTTCTTTACTAATCGCTATTTTTATCCGCTTTGCATTTCATTTCTAATTTAAAACTGTGTCCTACTTTCACAGCTATCCTCGTAAGAACATACACTTCCTATGTAATATTAGTTTGTAAATCGTCTAATTAACTTTTAGATACTTCTATAAAATGCTATGTCTGTGGTTCGGTTAAACAACATTCCAATAACTGTACCGACCCCTTCAACAAAAAGATTTTAACACAGGACGTTTGTGACATACCCAAAGCTGTTTGTTTTAAGGAGCACGTTGGTGCTGGTAAGTAGAAATTAATATTGTTTGTTTAGCATTGCCAAAAAGCTCTTACCTTTTTTTAAGAAATAATGGTTATGATATCAAGATAGGTATGGTTTGTTAATTCTCATATATATATTTAATGATTAATGTTTACACTTCTTTTTAAGCAATGCTTAAAGATCATATTTAAACTAATAAAACGATTGCTAAAGAAACTCATAAAAATTCCAATATTCAAGTATTTAGTTTTTTATAGCAAATGTTAAATTGTGCCTTAATCGAGTCAAAACAAAAGGTCAACTGTTACTTTAACAGCAAAAGTAAATAAAGTAGCACTTTAACATCAAGGATAGATAATAGTTATTTAACCAACAAGTGTGTTAATGAAGGCGATTAATAATCGAAACTGTTTAAAGCACGAACGAGCGATAGCGAGTGAGTGCCTTTAATAGTTGAGATTATTAATCGCCCATTAACAAACGAGTTGATTACAACATTTTTTCGTTGACCGCAAAATCTTTTTTTGTGGCGAAAAATTTGATTAATACAACTAACCTCCATGCAAAATATCATCAAAACGTCAAAATCACAAAAACAGTTAATTAATGAAAACGAGTGTATTAATCAAAAACAGTGTATTAATAGATCTATTAATCCATCCTTTTTTAGGAAAAATTATTCATTAATATTGAAATTAACAAGCGGTCAACGAAAAAGTAATTTAATTTTCTAACTTTTATTTAAATTAAATATTACAGCTTCGTATTATCCTAGCAACCCAATCTAGCTACTAAGATTTTAAAATGTGATTGACTTTCCTTATTTTATTTTGAAATTGTTAAAGTTCTATAGAAAAAAAATTGTATTATACACGACGATAAAGTTATTTCTATCCACTCTTGAATCATTAACGTCTTGACGTTAAACGATTCACTCGTGGATAAAATTTAACTTTATCGTCTTGTATAATAAATTACTATTATTTTTAATCAATTCTCTTTTAAAATAAATTTCAGTAACTTCTTTACCCTTTTAAAAATTATGAATTATCAATGTTATAAAATATCTCTAGCTCTGGTAGAAAACATTTATTCTTAATAAACACAGGTCGGATTCACACATAATCAAGACTGCTTTTATTCCTGACAATTTATTTTCAAAATTTTGTGACAATTTGTACGTCTGTCAATGCCACTTCAAATTGTGCAAGTGCAAAATCCATTACAAATACCTTTTCGTTGCACTACTTGTCATTCAGCAAACATTAAATAGTAAGTACTCCCTTTTATAATTACCTCACTTCACTCTTTCTATGTTGTACTTTCAGTTTAGTACATAAATACCTGTAGTCTATCACTTGTCTGTGGACCTTGATATGCTCCTTTACCAAACCAAAGGCATCCAGTAGCCTCACAGAAATCTCCCAATGTCCTCACAAATCCTAGTATGAATGCAATCGACCACCAGAAAACGCAACCACCTTTCAGCCAAACACGACAAGACACCTGCTATTTTCTCTAGCAGAATTGTCAAAATTGACCAGAAACAAACGCCATCCACGTCTTCCTTCCAAAATTCACAAGCCGTTGACAACCTAGTACCACAAACCTCGACTAGATGCAAGTTACAAAATGCCACTTCAATAACAAGCTTGGCGAAGTACAATTCCAGTATATGAAAAACCTTTTATTTATACCATAAGACGTTCACTCTGCTAACAAACTCGATGTAAGCTACTTCCAGTAAAAACCAGCCTCTGCTATCCAATTCATACGATGTAATTAATTGATAATAAACTTAGTTCTGCATCCATTTCCAGATATTGCTTTTGTTGATTATAAATGTTTAACATATGTCACTCTCGCCATATCCATTTTTCTCTTTAACATCACAACGCCTTCCAATTTTAAAAAATTTTATTTTTAACTCTTCTCGACAATTCTATTATAATGTATGATCCTTTACATACGAAATAGACGCAAAATCGTTTTATAAAGGGTTTATTTTAAAATTTTCAGTCGCTGACAAACGTTTTACATTTTTTCAGGCAAAAATTATTTTTAAATTCTCAAATAATAATAAATATCCCCTTAGTGATATTGTTTTGCATATTTTCAAGTCCAACACTTTATATAATCTGTATCATATTTATTTTACATCCACTATATTGAATGATATTTCTCGAATTACCTATTCATTTGAATTTAAATTCTATTTCATTATTTTACCAAATACATATTAATAATTTGGTATCCTTTTAATACTTAAATTCATCTTTGTAATTTAATATTGTGTTAATTTTCCTTTTTTATCTGATATCAAATCGAGGGACTAAACGCATTTGTGTATCGTACAATATTTCATCTACGATAGAATCTAGCAAATACGGTAAATATAAAAAAATATTTAAATGCAGATTAGGATTACTAGCAAACTATCGTAATTTTGCGTGGTAAATTTTTTTTAAACACGTTGCTACTGACAACGTGCTTTATGAAATCTTTTAACACGTTGCTACTACGACATAAACTAATGAAAACATGTTATTAAACAGTCGTTTTACAAACTTAAAACTCCGACGAAAAGTCAATTTTACACTGTCTTGGATAAAATAATTTAATTAATGGCAAATTATGCAGCATTTTTTATCAGCAAAGCGAAATACTACTATACTACTATATATGCAGTCTTTGCTGTATTTTTTCCGTCACAGAATTTTACAGGGTCCGGCAACGATGCGGGGGCGGAAGATATTTCTAAAACTATGAGTTCCATGGATATTGTATAAGTATATAAAAGTTGTAGGTACGAAGGTGGTGCACATTTCTAAAATAGTTTTGATTATAGAGGGTGGTTCAAAAAAGTGTGGCGAATCAAACCTACTCTTTTTTTAATGGAATACCCTATATTTGGGTAGCTTAAAAGTATTGAATTGAAATACTCATCATTTTTATATAAAGTTGTATGGGTCTAACGTCAACTGTTTTGGAAATATTAACGATTTTATGTAAAAAAAATCTGGTATAATACACTCACACAACTTCCTTTTACAGTGATCTTATAATTAGCCAAAAATTTGATTTTTAATCTTTAAGCATTAGTCAAAACTTTTCAAAAGTTCTACAAAAACGGTACAAAATAGAGAGTTAGTTGAAGAAACACATTTTCTCTAAATTTTAAGCTGACTTAAAAAATGTAAATATACCGGGTGTTTTATTTAAAATAGAAGTTAATAAAAAAAAATAGAAAAAAACAAAAGAAACCCATTTTAGAAGTATTCAACTGGAAAATCACTTATCTCACATCAATACATATTAAAAATGTAATAAAAATGTAGAGTTTGAAAAAAAATTGTTATAGCCGTTTTTGAAAAAAATCGAAAAAAACTGAAAAATCACAGGAGTAAACACTTACTTCCGGTTATGCAATTGTTTTCAAAGGCTTGCTGTCTCATCTACAGAGTATACAAAACTTATACTTATATGAAATTTCAACGCTATACCTCTTTGCGGTTTTGAGATATTCTGTCCACAGACAGACAGACAGACCAATGAACAAAAACGTGTTTTTTTAGGTTCGGGGGACTCTAAAACGTAAAGATCTGTTTAAAACTCAATTTCATAAAAGGAAGTAAAAATTCTGAACTTCAGGCGGCTGCTGTAAGCAACATAAAACAATTGAATTAAGGAAAACGTTACCAAAAAATTATGATTGTCGTGAACTACCTTTCAAGTGTAAAATGGTGGATCTGGATCTGGATCTGGATTAATGTTATATAGGGTGCTCAACATTTGCAAATTTAATGGTTTAGATTTTTTTTCAAATAGAACGTCCTGTATATTTTATATTTTTGAAAGGCCCTTTTAAAGAGCTTTCTTTTGATATGTCACTTCATACCTCTAAATCCAACTGTTTTTCAAATATGCGTATTTGATCATAAAATACAATTTAAGCACTTTGAGATGCTTTAGTTCAAGGGATAACCAAGAAAAGCCCTTAAAATACCGATTTGAACACTTGAGTTCCCCAAACAAAAGATAAAACCAAGTTTAGAAAACAAAAATCTAGCCACTATTCAAAACTAGAAATAACAAATACGGAAAAACGAAAAAAGCAGGAGAAAATTAAATCTGAAGAGCGATTCAATTTAGGGCTAGGAAATGAAATACCAGAAGAAAGCTCATTAAAAGTACTTTTCAAAAATACAGCGATATATAGGGTGTTCCATTTAAATAAATCAAAATAATTATATCTGCTGATTATGATTTCTCTGTACAGCTTTAATACTCAGAGCAGGAAAGGAGAACTAGTTGAACATTTAATGTAATTACGTATTGGATTTCGGTGTATTGGCTTTTGTTATTTTTAAATCAGTTTTTTTACCTTGGAATTAATTTGTTTCTGCATTTATCGTTTTTTCGTGTTTATTATTCCTTGTATCAACACTGACACAAATTTATATTTTCTAAACCTAGTTTTGTGTTTTTAGTTTTAGAGCTCAAGTGTTTAAATCATTATTTTAACTATGTTTGTTTTTTATCCCTCGAAATAGAGCATCTTAAGGGGACTTAAATTGTTTTTATGTTCAAACACGCATATCTGAAAAACAGTTGAACTTAGAGGTAGCAAGTAACATATCAAAAGAAAGCTCATTAAAGGGGATTTTCAAAAATATAAAAATATACAGGGTGTTCGATTTGAAAAAAATCGAAATCATTACATTTATAAATGTTGAGCACCCTGTGTAATATTAATACCCAGATCCACCATTTTATACTTGCAAGGTAGTTCACGAAAATTATAATTTTTTGGTAACGTTTTCCTTAATTCAATTGTTTTCTGTTGCTTACAGCAGCCGCCCGAAGTTCAGTATTTTTTACATAAAATCGTTAATATCTCCAAAACAGTTAATCTTAGATCATACAACTTATAACAAAATGATGATTATTTCAATGCAAAACTTTTAAGCTACCCAAATGTAGGGCATTCCATTTAAAAAAGTAAGTTTGATTCGCCACACTTTTTTGAGCCGCCCTGTATAATCAAAACTATTTTAGAAATGTGTACCACCTTCGTATCTACAACTTTTGTATACACAATATTCATGCAACTCTCATAATTTTGGAAATAGGGAAATAGGTGAATTTTTTGAGGTTGTTACTTGCAAACGATGTTAACACATCGTTTCCATCGTTTTTTAATACTTATGCTATCTTAATATTTTACTTTGTGTACCTCTACTACTTTCATTCAGCCAGATGTACAGTTTTAGATATCCCAAATATGTTATGTAAAAATTCTAAATTTATAACAACAAGCCAAAGCGATTAACTGGTCAAGATAGGTACAACCAGAACATGTATTTGGTTTCGCATGCTGCACTTGACTTTCCTAACAAGCCGTTTTTATAAACATTTTTAAAATATATCCCCATACCTGAAATTCTACACAAAATGCCAATTCGTAGTGTAAAAGGGCTTAAACGTAACTTTTGTTAGACGGGAATGTAGTTTTTTTTTTGTTCATGTGTTGAAATAGGTAGTTTGAAAAACACTATTACACTATTACAAATTTAATTCATAATTGAATGATAAAATTTGTTGACGTAGATCGTTTGCACTTTACTAAAAAGAACATTAAAAACCAAATGTAATTAAAGATATTAAATGGTTTACATATAGGGATTTGCACAGGGTGATTCATAATGACTGTAAAAAACTTCGTCATTTTGTTGGGAAGGTAATTTTAAGTGGAAAATGTCAGATTAACCTTGGTCCTATTTTACTTCGTTACAGAACTATAAGAGATCAAACTTTTAAAAATGTAGTAGCAAACGTATACATCTAGTTACCATTAACAAAGCAAAATACAGTCTATTAATAATTGACCATCACTTGTTTGTTGACAAAGTCAAAGTTAATATTTAAAAACGTTCGACGTTCAGAGCGATACGCTACTATTCTAGATGAAAGACTTTATGATATGCTGGAAGGCACTCCACTTCACATTCGACTACAAATGTAGTACTAGCCTGATAGCGCCCTAGCTCACTCGTTTGGCCTCCGAGATACCCTGATCTAAATCCGTTACATTTTTGCCTTTGAGGTCATCAGCTAGTTTATAGTGTTCAAATAAATACTCGTGAACAGTTACTCCAAAGGATAATTGATGAGACCAATCAAAATCGCAATAACTATGCCATAGTTCGTGCCTATGATTCGATGATTTGAAGGAGTCATGGAAGTATTCATGCTCAATGGGAACATTTTGAGCACTTGTTATAAACCATACAATCTCCTTTGTTTGTATATTAAACATTAATTATAAGTTAAACATATGGTTTGTTTTTTGAAATGTAACTAGATGTTAAGCTTGCGTATTTGCTACTACACTAATAAAATTTTGATCTGTTGTAATTGTGTAACTAATTGGAATACGACTTATATTCATCTGACATTTTTTGCTCAAAATAACTTCGACAAGCTGTCAAACTTTGTTATACTCCTCAGGAATCACCCTGTAATTCTCATGCCGCTCTGAATTGCCAATGTATTACCGTATTTACAATTCGGTGATTAACTGTTGTTACAAAACAGTTGCAATAGTTTTTCTCCTAGGCCGAAGCGAGAACACAGTAACATTTTTAAATGACTTGGTGTTGTAAGCGTCGTGACCTCTAGTTCTAGGCAAGTGGTAGTAGTAGTTGTGGGGAGACTGAAGTCTAGCAAGTAGGCCTTCATAAGCCCTTTTTGCCATAGTTCTAGACAAAAGTTCTGCTGGTAAGATTCGAATACTCTCCGAATTATCCTTAATAGAGAGCGAGGTGAAGATAACTTTAAAGGTTCGATTTTCAGGGTATTACAGAAATATTAAAGTCCACATGTTTTACTTTAAAGAACAAAATCATATAGTTTTTGATACATAAAAATGATTATTTAACAACGAAATTTATTTCAAATAGTAGTCTTAAGTCACTATGTACGAGTATAAGTTAAATTAGGGACGTACATTGGTGTAATTCCATACATACATAATGAATTATTCTTTATATAAATTCTATGGCAATGTTTTTTTTTTGAAAAAGAAATGCTTTGAAAATTAATAAGACAAATATTATAGATACCAAAATTTAGGAAATGAAATAAGAACGGAAGTTCAGGTCCAGAATTTAAAGAAATTAAAGAAAAAACATGTGATTAAGTATTAAAAACAATGTCTTCAAATGTCCAAAATTATATTTGTTAAAAAATACAATTTTCAAAAATTCGTACCATCCTTACTTTTTAGACCAGAGCTTTAGAAAAAAGTATTCAATAGCCTGCACGCCCCCACTTGAAGGCTTACTTAAACTTTATTTTTTTCCGAAAAAGCGTATTTTCCTCTTATCGGACACGGAAATATAACATTTGGGCAAAATCAATTAAACCTTTCAGGCTCAAGCTTTTTTGCATGCACCATTTTCAGGATGAATAATCTAAAGCAAAAGTAGTATGCTTTGGAAATTTATTTAAACATATGCAACGTTGATTTTTACAATTTTTAGTAGATAAGGAACGAGGTACAATCAAATTAATATTTCACTGTGAGAAGGGAGAATAATTAGTGTTTTTCTTCTTTGTTCGTCATTTTGACCCATAGAAAAATTATGAAGTTTTATGATAGAATGTAACCTAATGTCAAAAAATAGCTATTTGTAGTTGTTTTTGCTATAAACAGCTTTATCTATTCAACAGACGTTTTTGTATTTGTTAAAATGACATTACTAATTTCACCTTAAATTGTCAAATGTAAAATGCCAATGTCACGATTGCCAACATAAATGTATAAAAAAACAATTCCACAGCCCCTAGAGGATAAAAGTTTCGATCATATGGTATATGTGAACCCGTGGTGTAAAGAATTCAAAGTGAAACGTTCCGCACAATGGCGGCATTGTGAGCGGAGCCTCAAATTCAAAGAAATCGAATTTTAAGTGGAGATGTGTAAGGGAAAATAAAAATACAGTTGTAATAAACGTAAATATCAGCCGTGTGTCGTATATTTTTTGTATTCTGCACAAGAAGAAGACCCATTTTGATTTTATTAAAGAATTATCCCAAATTATTTGCTTTAAAAACGATGCAATTCTTGTTACACGTTTGGCAGTACTGAAGTGTATTGCTCGTGGCGGTGTCTATGTTAAATTCGAGATTAGGTTTTGCGTTAGACTGAAGAAAAAAACGTAAGTCGAATTTGACATCGACTGACAGTGAAAGCAACTGTAAGCTGTAGTAACCAAAACATTTATTATTATTGCAAGTCCTACCTTATTCTTGTTTGCATAATTTGCTTGACACACATAAATTGCATCCTTATTCGCACCATCAAAATATCTCTTCACAAACACTTCTAATACACTACATATATTTAATTCATCCACCGGCTTGTGTTACAACGTAGCAACTCATCATTGCATTGACAGTGCAATGACTTGCTTTTAATGGCCATTTAAGTATGCATTTGTGCAACGCTGGTGGTAAAATACTCACAGAAACTTCTGAAAACATTAGCAAAGCACTAGGTGTCTTGTCTATTAAACAAAGTTGATAATTTCAATAAACATGTACTACAATATGTGCACACAGTTCAACGCCAGCAGTCATAGCTGGCCTCATTCAGCTGACGTCACGGACTCGTAACGTCACGGGCCCGTGACGTCAGACACTTGCGGTCTTGTATTTAAAGACGGCATTGGTTTGACACGACTACTTGGGTCCCTAATTTTGTAATAGTGTGGAAATGATTAAAAAATAATAATTAGTCATAGTTTTGAAAACAGAAAAGTGTATCGTTTTGCCCTTCACTTTGCGCTGCTGGAGCTCAACATCTTTTTGACTACGAAAAAATTGTTTCAAATGGGTAATAGAAAGAACGATCATAAGTATCTTAGTCAAATAACTAACGGAAACGTAGATATTTCTGAAAAACCGGTTTTGGCCGTCATTTTTCTAAGATGGCGTCGCGAGCGATGTCCCCTCAAAATTGAAGAAAATTTAATCTTTATTAGGGCACCGAATTTTAAAGCACATCTAAAAATGAGAACTCCGTTATTTAATGTTTATAAAACACGTTCCTTTTCTAATGACTGGACTAGGATGGATGCAGCATTTCTTACTCTCGAAAAAAGTTATGCCCACTTTATGTCTAAAATAATTACAACATTCAAGATTTAACATTGAAATCCTTGTGCTGCGTTTTGCAAGTGACCACGTGGTATACCTGCCTATACAGGGTGTTATGGAAATGAGTACAACTATTTTAACCCGTAATAGACCGCGCTAAACTGAACAACCTCTCCATTTATAATTTTTTCGAAAACGCTCTCAAAACTGAGTTAAAATTCAAAACAATTTTACTCTAAAAATGCATACCCGCCTATGAAATAATATTTTAGTTTAATTTCACAAAACACAAAAAAACATTTCTTTGATATGCAAACCAACACAAACTGCGTACGTACTGATAAAACCTTTAGTTCACATCTGGTCACCAACGTACATTATCAATTGAGCTATGTAAGTTATTGACCGCATGTTGTTTATGCAAGAACTTTGAAGTTTTAATATACTTTAGTCGTTCACCTTTAAGTTAGATCTGCTACCAAGCGGTTCGTCAAATTTAGAGGAAATAAATTATTGAGAAAATATGCGATTAAATGAAAAACGATAAGTAGAAAAGTTGTTAATTTTGATGAGCTCTATCACTGGTTAAAATTTTGCAAGGACTTCCATAACACCCTCTATAATAAGTTTCTTTTACTGTTTGACCACGCTGTCTGGCGCTTTTACCTCTATTTATCCACAACCTTTTTAGTCAGGTATACTAGATCCTTCGTAGCAGAACGTGATCGTCAACAAATTGTAAAGTAGGTACAGGTAGTTCGTGTAAGCCCTTTATCTATATGGAATTGTTTTGATATTTTTACTATTGTTTTCATTTTTGTTATATCTTTGTCCAGTTCTGGCAGAGCCGAAATTAACAAGTTGTTAACATTAATTTCTTTTAGTGCTTTCCATAGCGTCGACACCGTCATATCGTCGTAGTCTTTATTTAAATCGATATACAGCACATGTCTACATACTTCTTTCTGATTTACTTTGTTCTGTTTATTTGTTTTAGATAGAATCTTAAAACTGTCGTCATTAAAATTAAAATAATTTGTGGGTGAACGAAAGTACAAGGACAGGCCTACTAAACAAATAAATATAAACTATAGAAACAATTTGTAAACTATGATTCTAACAGGCTACATTTTATTGAAAACTTTATAATCTTGAATTAAAGTAAAGTGTATTTATACTTATTACAATAATTTCTAATGCATTTGCAAAAAAAAACTATTGTAAGGATATGAGATATAATAAATACTAATTTTATTAGTTAACCTCGTTTGCTCTTTGAATACTTGAACATATAAACCAGTGGAATATTTGTAAATCGTTTGACTTTCGAAGAAATCTTTACCTGAGAAAATAAAAACATTCCATTTTCATAACGTAATGTAAAAATCGTAAAAAACATTTACACCCTTAGTATTTTTGCATAATTGTAAATAAGTATGTTTGACTTTGAATTGGCCTAATAGTACGTACAAATCCGGGTGATTTGCTTTGCCAATTTTATCTTGATAAAGCGTTTCTTAAATCACATGGATTTAAAAAGTAATTGATATGTGTATGTCATGTTTACAGACGGGTATCGAAGTAATGTTCTGAGAGGATGTGCTGCCCCCGGTTATTGTGACAATAAACCGACTCATTGCACGACGTGCGATGAAGATGGATGTAACTCTTCTTTCTGTCTAATGCCTTCTTTTATTACTTTATTTGTTTTTGTGTCATTTAATTTCATTTACAGTAGTCTCCAGTTGGTTTAAATTTAAATAAATGATTTTGAAGACAAATTCTTTTACTTGTAGTTAAAAAGAATAACTACTATTTGTGTTTTATTAGAACCGATATTATCATTTAAACTTTGGTGAAAAGCTTGCAGCAAGTAGTTATATTCATTATAATAAAAATAAGCCTCAAGATGTATATCATTACAAGTGGTAATTTATCAACACTGTAGCAAATTTTGATAGTGTTGAGGTCGTCATTTTGAATTTACAAAACCTTACATTGATGTACCATGTGTTTTAAATAGTTATGCTATGTCAGTAGTTGATTTCTATCCGACTTGCTTATTTATTTAATGATCGAGTTATCGTACACATGGCGTCTTAAGCGGGGGTGCAAGGGGTGCACGGCACCCGGACGACAGAGTTTAGGGGCCGGCAGCTAGGCCTTGTGTACTCTGTTTCTGCTGAAATTTCAAAAAAGATACAAACAATTTGCATAATAATAAAAAGCGACTACTGTTTACTGTAATGTATAGTATATTGAACAAAACATAAACATAGTTCGACGACCACTACTTTCACGGCAATATGCAGTTCTTACACAATAATAAATTGTATTTAATTACAAATCGAAACGGGCTTTTTTTAAAACACTAAACGAAGGCAGGTTTTTCCCGCCCATTTCGCATTTAAAAATTGAAGTTCTTTGACTTGTCTAGCTAAGGTAGGTATCTTCCTGATTTATTTGACTTAGCCCAACGAAGGTAGGTAATTTTCCAATTATTTGAACACTTTCCCTGACGTTATAAATAAGTCCGTCGCTCTTATTTGTCTTATTAGTCTCTTAGGACGCACGTTTGGGTGCGAGTGCTATATCATTAGTGAAAACTGTGGAGAGGCAGTCTATTTCAATGGTTGTTGTAGGAGGTATCTACCAATAGTACGGACCAATTGTAAAATAAAAGATAAGTTACGTTGGTTTCTGTTTTTTATATAAAATAATAATAGTTTGTTTGCCTGCCAGTGCTATACCGCTAGTAAAAAATTTAAAGAGGCAGCCTATTTTGAGAATTGTTGTACGAGGTATCTACCAATAGTACTAATCAACTGTAAAATAAAAGGTAAGTTACATTAGGTTCTGTTTTTATGTAAAATAGTAACAGTTTGTCGGCTTGCCAGTGCTATACCGCTAGTGAAAACTGTGGAGAGGAAGCCTATTTTGAGGATTGTAGTACAAGGTATCTTCCAAAACTAGAAATCAACTGTAAAATAAAAAGTAAATTATATTAGCTTCTATTATTTATGTAAAATAATAAAAAAGTTGTTTAATGATTGCAGGCTGATGGAAGAAAGAGACTTTCTGGTTTTCAATACCGAAAACGGAAAGCGGAAAAATAAGAAAACATGAGAAAAATTGTGCCGATGCATTGACAGATCCTGCTCTTTAGCCACAACTGATTTCAGATAATATTAAATTGTCAATAGTTGAAATCGGGCCATACAAATCAAGAGTTTTATCTATCATGATTCAAATCGATCTTTTTCGGCTGCGTATATTCTTAAAAAATTAGGAAACTATGAATTCGGAACTTCCTCTTTTATTCAAAATCTGGCGATTCTGTATTTTGTTTTTACTGTAAGCGATGCAACAGCTCTGTGAATGCATTTAATGGTAAAATAGGTTACAACGATTGGCGTCATTTATCTAGAAATATTGAAAGACATGAAAAAAGCGTAACACATTTTCATAGTGTGAGGCAATGTGTAGACTTAAAACTAAATATAAAGAAAGGAACAACCGTAGATACTATAAATCATAGCCAAATAGATCGTAAAACAAATAAGTGGATGGCGTTATTGAAACAAATACGTCATGCAGTATTTAGCCAGACAAAATTTAGCTTTCAGAGGGAGCACGAAAAGATTGTTTCAGAACGATAACGATTTTTTTTTAAATTAGTGGAAAGTATTTCAAAGTTTGATGTTATAGCAGAGCATATAAATCGCATTGAAAACGCCCAAAACCACAATATGTCTCAATAACTTGGTCATAACATTCAAAATGAACTACTCACTGTAATAGGCGAAATAATAAAACAAACTATTGTTAACACCCTAAAACATTTTAAATATTATTCTATTATTTTAGATTGTACACTAGTCACGAGGAACAAATTACAGTAGTTTTTAGATTTGTTTATTTAATCCCTCAACAAAACATGTTGATACAAGGAGCATTTTCTTGGATTTTGTTCTATTACTGACACGACAGGACAGGGATTAACTATGTTGTTATTGAATTTAAAAAAAACTTAAATATTAATATGAATGAAATTTTCCGTCAGGGCTATAAAATGGCGCTAATATAAAAGGCAAAAGTATTGGTATACAAAGAAAAATGTTGAATATCAATCCTAGAACAATGTATGTACCATGTGCAGCACGTAGTCTTAATTTAGTTGTAAATGATGCTGCAAAAAGTTTGTTGGAATTTTGTTTGTTTTGTTTGTTGGAAATATATGAATTTATGTTTTCAACTCTTGCAAGGAATATTTGTGGTGGTTTTGGTTCATTCCTGTTTTCTACATCTTCTGCTGTATAGTCAATTCCCTTAGAACGCGTCTCTTTTTAAATCTGAGGGTGCAGTTTTTATTTTTAAATACATTAGAAACAACCCATCAACTCAGTTTAGCCTTTAAGCTGATTGGCCGTATAACAATGCAGATATTTACAGGCAAACCCAAACACAGATATTGAAGTAATAAATGCAGTTTCTTACTTGCTTATGATTTAGAAATATACAGGGTGTTCGGATAATAGGGAACCATACATTGATGGTGAGTTCTACGCATTAAAATAATAAAAAAACTTCATATGCAGTATTGTCCGAAAATCGTTATTGGCGTAGCTACCGACCCTTAAAGTTTAACTTTTTTTAAAAATTTTTATTTATTTTTTATAACTGAAAAAAAAACAATAATAAGTGCAGGTAAACAACTCGACAACAAACAAACAAAAAATGCATTTTTGTTATCAAGGCTAATCAGATAATAACCCTGAAAAGAAAAGCCTTAAAACTTTAGATAGAATTTGTAACCAAACGGTTTATGTTACGCATACCAAACAAGAGTACATTAATTTTGAATTTTTTTATTCCCTACAAGATGCCGCATCTAAATCGGAGGTATGTCTTCAGATATAAAAGTTATGACTAAAAAGAAAATATGGTTTTAGGTTAACTTCCAGTTCAAAATACATGTTTTCGATCATTTTTCTTTTTGTTTGTGAGCCGGAATTCTATGCTAAGGAGAATTAATGTAAAACCCTATGTACACCTTTTTAATAACCTCATAGTATACACCCCCCAATAAAATCTATGAGGGGGCAGTCGCCCCCATTGCCCCCCTGTTTCTGCGTCCCTGAATCATAATTCATGGCCATTATACAGTAAGAGTAGATAAAAATCAAAGAAGTTAAAAAGTTATTATAATTTATTTAGTTAAGTAAGTATACTTATAACAGAAAATTAATTTGATTCATCGTTGGATGAATTTTGTGCTAAATGTATAACTAATCTATTTACACTTACGATTAGTAAAAAAGTATTTTCAATGTTAATTATATGCTCAACGCATCTACGCCAATTGTTTGTTTGTTTGGAGATTTATTTGATTGTTTTATTAGAAGTTTTAAATTTGCCCAAATGAGTTCTATTCGACTTAAAACGCAATAATACTGCGGTAATCTAAGAACATAGTGCCCATGAGTTTTTTTTATTCGTCGAGAGTGGTAACTGACATTATTCATAACTATAACGCTGTTGGGACTTAGATTTTGCAATAAGTTCTCTTCAAACCACTGTTCGAATAAATTCTCTGTCATATCTTTGTGGTAGTCAGCTGCAGCAGCTTTTCTATTTTTGTGCTGAAAAAGTAGTGCTCCAGGAACCCAATCTATTTCGAATCCCGCATGGCGAACAATAACGAACAAACTACTACAGGTGGGAAGCTGAAATTCGACATATTAGTTCGTTTTACAAATCAGATCAAGTAAATTTCAAGGTTTGCAGAATTCATCCCCGAAAGGGTTTCAATAGGACAAATTTGTTTTTCTAAATATCACCACAATGAAACTACTACAAGTATAGGAAGTTGAAATTGAGCATGAGCTAATCAATTATTTCTTTTGCATTACGAAAATAAAAGAAAGTATGTACACATGGTAACATCGATTAAATCTTTGCTTCGAGCCACATCAAGAATAATTTCACACTTTTTAACTTTTCCAAATAAATTTCATAATTTTATGAATTATTTAACATTTATTTATTTATTTAATGTATATACACCAGCCAAACCAACAGATAGACTGCCGGAGTAGCCATCCAATAATAGGTTTGGGCATATAAACTACAGAAAAAAGAACGTACAATAAATGAGAAAACTAATTAAACAAAAGTGCATTTTGAATCAAGGTAAAAAATATATAACAAGTAAGTAAAACTAACATTACAATATTACGAATAATATTATTTAAGCAAAATATATCAGACCAAACTGTACTGTACATGTCCACACCAGCCGATTTGAAAAGGGATCCACAAACTATCCTAGAAGCACAAACTATCCTAGAAGTGAATATTAATCTTGATACAATAGTCATCCAAAAAGTACTGTGATACAGATTTAGTAAAGCTAGATAAAGATTGAGAAAAAATATCAGTGTTTGAAAGAGCTAAAAAATTGTAAGTCCTGACAATTCTGACTATAGGAGAGAAATAAAACAAGTATGTATAATAGCAAACACGTTTATTTTATACTTTTATAAGTTATATATAATAATTAAACTTACAACTGGTATACAAGACGGCATCAAAGCAGGCGTAAAATTGCACAAGTCTTCGTCACATATTATGCAATGCTCAGAATACTCATTGACTTTGCTACAGTAAAGTGGGTCTATGCAACTTCTGTGAATAATCTCTGGAATCCTCCCTGTAAAAGTTTACAATTATACTCTAAACTTTTAGATGAGAATAAGGATAATCTCCACTATCAGTTATCCTTCAAAATATGAAAGATATAATTTTTTTCTATTTGTAGGCTTGTTGTCATATCTTCAAGTTCATATCACTATGCCGTAAATCAGTTAACAATGTAAGAAACAGCAGTTATTAGTTTTCTGCAGTGTAAAAATACATGTGTCTATTTTTAGAACTTACTGATTTCTGGCGACTTGTGTATCATGCAAAGATCACTATCACTACTGCATTCAACTTTTTCTATCTCGTCGGATTCAAAATCTTCCCCACAGTCGCTGTCCAGCAGACTTAAACATTCATAGCACATTAGAGCTGCCCCTGAAATAGATATTGTTACCTTTACATCCATGTATTACCGATTTTGCCTTGTAGGTCTGTTGTACGAAGGAAAATAAATTCGTGATGTAACTACGATTATATAACCTCATATAAAATGAACGGCAAGAAATTTCGTCTCAGAAACAAACTGTCTACAACTATATACAACCTAACTTATAAGAAAATACTCACATTTTCGAAGTACATACCTTGATATTCTACTTCATTGCATAATATTATACTTATTTTTAAAAACAGTGTTAAAAATTGTTTTCATCGCTGAACTTTTAGGCAACGATAAATAAATAAATAATATTGTATATTAACTAGTTTTCATTAATAATAGCTAAAAGTAGTTATCAGCAAAATATAAGCTTCAGCATAATTTTTCTGCAATAATAGTTTACAAAATTCCTCAGTATTTACATACCTTTTTCGGTCCAAACAATTAAAAATACTAATAATGCCGCCCAGTAACTTCTATTCATTTTCAGGCCCTCGCTTTCTGCAAGTGGAAAACAACTGAATTAACGCCAATTTAAAAATTGCGTCGTTATAATTTTGTGGGCCTCTTTTTAATTAGAACTTTCCCATGTCAATTGAGGCTGATTATATGGAAACGTTTGTTTAATTCTGCAATACAGCAAAGAGCGTGCATAAAGTTTTGATTGCTTTTGTTACTCGCTAATGCAAGAATGGAGCAAATAAGGACCAGAAGTGTGTCTTTTATGTTTTGTGGCGTAGAACTCAATGAAACACGAACAAAAATTCTGTTTTATAAAAAATGCATTTCTTAGAAAATGTCTCATAATATTTGAAAAAGTATTTGCGATTTTGTTATCGTTCATTTTTATTTCAAAGCGATTTGTGAGCGTTTCATAATAGTAATTTACTATACAAGTCCATAAAGTCCATAAAGTCTTTAGTCACGAGTGGGACAGAGTTAAAACGCGAGTGAGCGAGCGTTTTAAGCCCCGAGTGCAAAGTCAATGAATATTCTGAGCATTGCCTAATATGTGACGAAGACTTGCTCTGATGCCGTCTTGTATACCAGTTGCAATTTTAATTATTATATATAACTTACAATCTCATCTCATCAGCCTCTATCTTCGGTCCATTTCTGGACATAGGCCTCCCTCATTCTTCGCCACTTGTTTCTATCTTGCGCCTCTCGGATCCACGTTAATCCAGCAGATCTTTTTACATCATCCGTCCATCGCATTGGGGGCGTCCTCTAGATCTCTTCCCAAGTAGGGCCTCCATTTTAGGATTGTATTGGTCCACCTTTCGTCCTTATATCTAGCCACATGACCGGTGTAGTTCCATTTCAACTGTTTCGGCAACGTCTTTTATTTTTGTTATGCCTCTTATCCACGTGTTTTTTCTGTGATCTTTCAGCGTTATGCCCAACATTTGGCGCTCCATTTCTCTCTGTGTCACCCTTAATTTGTTCATCGACAGTTCTGTTAGAATCCACGTTTGAGCTCCGTATGTCAAAACGGGTAGGACACATTGATCAAATACTCTAGAACGCAGATGCATCGGAATATTGTTATTTTTTAAAGTCTTACTTAGTTTTCCGAAGGCAGCTCAGGCCAATCTTCTTCTTCTGTGAATCTCTATTTTTTTATTTTTCCTTCCAAGCTTTACCATATGTCCTAAATAAACATAATTGTCCACTTCTTCCAATTCTTGGTTTTTTATTTTTATTTTTTCCTCTAGGGATCTACTACACATAATTTTTGTTTTTGTTCGATTCATGTTTAGACCGATTTCATTTGATGCTTTGTCCAACTCTGTTAACATAGTCTGGAGTTGTTCAGGAGTTTCTGCGACAAGAACGATGTCTTATACTTATAATAGTATAAAATAAACGTGTTTGCCATAATACTAGTTTTATTTCTGCGTGTTAAATAATTCATAAAATTATGAAATTTATTTGGCAAAGTTAAAAAGTGTTAAATTATTCTTGATTTGGCTCGAAGCAAAGATTTGATCGATGTTAAAATGTGTACATACTACATATCTATTTCAGGAGCAGCTCTAATATGCTATGAATGTTTAAGTCTGCGGGACAGCGACTGTGGGGAAGATATTGAATCCGACGAGATAGAAAAAGTTGAAATTGGCAGCGACTATTGTACTAGTACTCAAGTGACTATTTGGAACAAATTTAAATACGAGGGCGGAATGATAATTAGTTAGCCTCCACATATTTTAAATACATAAATATAAATGTATATTCAAAAATGTCAACTTCCATCTTTGAATTGGCAATACTGAAAATATAAAGTCCATTTTATTTGATATGTATAATGCAGTACAACTCAGTACAGAACAAAATGTTAAAAATATCGTTATCCTTGAAATACTGACAAAAGATTTACTTAAGTCATTTCAAACGTTTACAACTAATAAGGATAATTCTGCTTGAAAAAAATTATAACATTAGAGCAAATGGTGTATTTAATACAATGTTACGGTACAGGGGAAAATAATTATCGGTATGTTGTTGAAAAGCTTAGGCAAAAATTTCCTACTGTTGAAATATCTCGAATGGGTGTACACAAACTTGTATCAACATTTTTAAAAACTGGTTTCGTAAACAATTTAAAAAAGGTTAAAAAAGTACATAATGAAGAAGACCCTGCTACTCTTTTAGTGTGGAATCGGTACGAGAAATCCAAGAGATTCTTTAAAAAAACGGTCACTCCAAATGGGAATTAGCAAATCGCACATTCAAAGGATTCTGAGGGACAACAAAATAAGAGACTATAAAGTTATTTTTAATCACACTTTGAAAACAGGAGATGACGAAAAACAGCTAGATTTTTGTTTGTGGATGGGAAATGAAATTTTAAGTAACAGACATTTTTATAAAAATATGGGTTCTGACGAAGCAACATTTTCTACAAATGGGACAGTTGCATCACAGCATATTAGATGTTGGAGTGATACTAATCCCCATTTTCGCATGCAATAATAGGACAATATTTTTTTTAAAACAATGTAAATCAACATACTTATCTGGATATACTACAATTTTGTAACGGCAATTTAAATAAATTGCCTGAGCAATATCGAAATTCAATGTATTTTTAACAGGATGGTTGACTGACTCATTCTTCTCGCATTGTTACTGATTGGCTAAATTTAAAGTTTGAAGATAGATGGATCCGCAGGAATGGATCAATTTTATGGCCACCAAGAAGTTCTGACTTGACAATTAAAATTTTTATTTATGCGGATGGTTAAAAACAAATTGTTACGGCCAACCATTAGAAAATAATACTGAAAATTTAAAAAAAATCAAATACAAGAGGCAGTTGCATCAATAACTATTGAAGAAATCCAAAACAGTTTTTAGGAGTTCCGTACCAGGCTTAATATAAACTGTGTGAAAAAATGGAGGAGAATTGTTTGAATGATGTTATTTGTCTTTAATGTTGTTAAATGAAATTTTAAATTATTCTGGCAAATAGTAACTAAGTAAGTGTGAAAAGAAGATTTAAAAATTTTTTTGCGAACACCCTGCATAAATAAATCAAAGTTTTAATAACTGAAATGGTAGTTTCAGACCAAGCAGGAACTTTAATTCCTATAACATCTTTATGTAAAACTAAAAAAAAAATGTTTCCCTCATGTAAATTCAATCCGGGGACATACTGCAGATACCAGCCGAAGAAATTTGTTTATTGATCTTATGTGATTGAGATTCGTTGTGTTTTACAGTAAAATGAGTACTGTGATTTAAGTAAAACTCGATAAGAAATGTTTCTTTTTGTATTTGTATTGTATTGTATTAGTATTATATTTTTCTATTAGATACATTTAAAAAAACACTATATGTATTATATATTGCTATGTTATGCTAGCTGATAAATTTATTTAAATTATCGTATTACTTTGCCCTTTATTTTTTAACTTTCAATTCAAATCCGTATTTTACAATATTATTAATGAAACTCTCTCAGGTAGTTCGCAATATCTAGTAACCCAATGATTGACTTGTCAAATTCTCTTTGTTTAATTGCCAGTTCATTGACTTTCAAAAAATTGACACCTAACGTCAAATTAATCAAAATTCAGAACGAATATCAAGGTTTTTACAATAAGATCTAATATTCAATTCTTTCACCAATCTCTTATGTAAGTATGAAATTCAATTATATTTTTATACCTTATTACTGGTTATAGCTTTATAAATGTTTCATTTAACCTTTTAAAACACAAACCTGATTTAACACTTTGCTTGTTAATACTGCCAAAATCCTTCCAAGCTGGATCCTCACTCCGACTGCCCTCAAACACCTGCTGGGTCCTTATCCAACTGCATCACCTGCCGTTGTCCCCTGCTGCTGTCAACTTCAAGTATCCTAGCTCCTGTACTGGATTACTGCAGCTCCGATCCCTCTCTGGTAAGTGTCAGCATAAATCTTGTTCCAAATATGAATTTGTCTCTTTTTTAGATGGTCCTACGTCTCTTGTTTGTGGCTTGTATTCCATTTCCAATGTATTATCAATAATATCCTCACTAACCAAAGCTTGTCCCTTTATTTCTTGTTTTTAATATTTTATTTTATGTTTCCACCTCGAAGATTTTGCTTTTTACCCATATAATTTGCACCAACCATAACATTTACAAAGTATACAACATTTATTAATGTTTTTTTATTCGAAAATCACACCCATATCAAATTATGTATACATTTTTGAGTTGTTTTTTTTAGTAACTAATTAAACAAATTACAAATTATTACTCTAGACACGATTCTTGCTGCCTCCTATATACATTTTTTTATATAATCAAAACAGATATTTTATTTTAATTATCATAACAGATACATTTTAGTAGTAACCTTGGTATTTATTCCTATTCAGAATATTCTTATTACAGATTAAGTTTGAGTAATCAATCATTATGCTATTATTTGACTAACCAATAATAAGAAAGTTAATTTTATTATACTTTAACATGTATTTAGATCCATTAATTTGCTTATATCTGACTTCCAAATTTATTTGAATAAACTGTTTCTTTAGTATTCATTTTTAAATTATCAAAGAATATAGTGTATCATAACAATATATACAGTGAAATCTCCCTTGGGCGGACACCAACGGGACCGACTGAAAGTGTCCGTTCAAGAGGGATGTCTGCCTAAAAGAAATACGAAAAAATCGGTTTTTTAATTAAACTGTAATTAAAGAAATTAAGACATTTAAAACGTATACGTATGTAAATGTTTTTAAAATAAACAAAAAACTTAAAACTTAAGGAAAAAATAAGGATTTGTTACCTTACAAAATACTGCTACATACAAAATACTTTCTTTATGTTTAATTATATCAGCAGCTTGTGTTTTTCCAATATCAAAACGCTTGGATAAATTTCTTACACTTAACTTTTCCCTATTGTGAACTTCAACAATCTCAATTTTTTGTTTAAGCGTGAGAATTTTTCTATTTGGCGCCATTTCTACAATGAATGTGTCGCCCACTGTGTCTTTTCCGCATAGACGTCAGACTAATACTGAATCCCCGCGTGTACCGAAAGATTGCAGTCGGTGAATCCCCGGTTAACTCGGGAAAGTCCCTCAGTGAAGGCAGGCAGCGAAGTTGGCGCGCGGCGCGATTGAGAAATGCAACGGCGACACTTGCGACAGAAAAATGAGACAAGGCGTTTATTTTTTATTTTGTTTTTTGTCCGTTTAAGAGAACATTTTCTTGTGTCCGCGTCCGTTCAAGAGAATGTCCGTCCAAGAGGGAGTTAACACAAAGCAAATTATATGAGAGTCGAGGGGGACCATGAGAAACTGTCCGTCTAAGGGAGGTGTCCGTGTAAGAGGGGTGTCCACGAAGGGGAATTTTACTGTATATATACAGTACGAAAAAAACTGGGAAAGTCGTTGAACCAACACCGATCTCAGTACTTTGGAAAAAGTTTTTAAGAGCTATTATGGTTTGTTGAAATAAAACCACTCGATGCTAAGGCCAACGTTTCGATTTTATTTAAACCATTTTCAAGACCTAAAAACCAGTGACAAGATTTTAAATTTACAAAAGCAGCAGTTGAACGAAGCAAGCATGTTACACACTAACGTAAAGCTAGATTTCCTGTCGCCAGGTTACATATTAAAATTCACAAATACATTTAAGATTAATTAATTACTACAATTTATTTGTTTTAGGCCATAATGGCCGTCAATTGATATAAATGGTTTAAACCCGACCGGGTCGGGAGCGTCCAGAACTGTAGGGTATGCTGTTCTGAGACGGCTTCGATTAAAATCACTGTAAAATAATAAATAATTACAATAATGCTATAATAACAGCTAATGGAGCTTAAATCAACCCACCGTTTCACAGCCATTTTAAAAGTTTCACTTTTCCATGGGTTGGATCTTACAGGCCCAATTTATGTAGCTATAGTTTATTTTTAAATTATCGATATTTTTAGTTTAATGAAATTTTGAGTTAAAATCGTATATTTGTCAATCTGAAAAAAAAGTTGCAGAAGCAAAGGTAGCCTTGAAATTAATGATTTATTAAGAAAACTCTATAATTTTACACCTAAGTCACTTATTTTTTCAAAAGTTATAGAAGAAATAAAACTAAAATAATTATTATAGTAAACTAGAAACATATGGTAATTATAAAATTTACAAAAGTTGCAATTTACCAACCTTCGTTAATGCACTGAAAATAAATTTTGCTAATTTTCAAGTCTGGCATATAATTTGCAAAATCTGAAAAATATACAAGGGACAGAAATTAAAAAAAAGTTTTTAAATTTCTCACATCTGTATTATTATTGTTTATTATACGCCACGCGAAATGTTACTGCGAAGTTCTACTGCATAGCAGATCATTAATAAATAATACGTGCTACAGTTTTGAACCTTTTCAAAATCTTGTACACTTTAATATTAATTTGCAATTAGATAAAGATGTTGAATTCGATATTACATTCAATGTTTTTTATATAACTTTAGATGTATTGCTTATCTGAGTCATTCTTATTATTATATTTATAGCTATTTGAAGGCGTTCTGAGAATTACAAGCCATCCGATCGGCGGCTCCACATATTATTGTTCATAGTTTATTTTGTTTGCTCATGAAACGTGCTTTAATAGCAAATATAAGAAGTGGAACGAAGATAATTTTATTAGGAAGAACGAGGCAGTGTGAAAATGGAATTAGATGTAAATAGACCTTTGAGTTGTTTAGTCGATATGTATCTTTAGTTTTGTGTTAATTGTTCAATAAATATATTTTAAAAAGATTTGTTGTTTGGAGAGCTTTTACATTGTCTAAACCAAGTAACTTTGCATTTTCCGTACATATACATATGTATATGTATTTATATTTTTAAAGTCCCCATCAGTTCTTTCTATTACAATCGCGCATTAAGTTTTAGTACAAACAGCTGACACTAACATCCCAACCCTGATAGTGGCCACTACCATTCTGCGAACAAGTGCAGCGCGGCAATTACTTTAACCCACGAAATATTATTCATGTTAAAGAAAAATAAAATCCGAAGCGTTATTTACTATTTATTTGCAAATTTACAATTTCACAAAGGGCCAGAATAAAATAAAATCACATTCTTTTTATTTAAAAATTGAGAAAATACAATCGACCAGTAGAAAGTCTCCAAACAGCGAATTTCACACAAATATTAATTTTAAGATTTTTCTGATAATTATAACGGTTTTCCCATTTTGCAACCCCCAAATCCACTTGGGAAAAGGTTTCAAACAGAAATCAATTGAGCATACAATGGGGATTAAGCAGAAAACTAAGTCACTTAGATTATGCAGATGACATTGTATTAATAAATCATACTTTAAATGACACGTCTAAAACTCTTGAAAAACTCCAAACTGAAGCAGAAAAAGCAGGGCTAAAAATAAATAAGTTAAAAAGTGTAGAAATGAGAATCGGGAAGACATAAAACTAAAGACTAAACATCGAAAACACACAAATAAAACAAGAAGAAAGGTTTTGCGATTTAGGGTCCATGTTAACAACAAATGGCGTATGCGAACTTGACGTGAAAACAAGGTTAAACAAAGCCAAAGGTGCTTTACAAACACTGTCAGCAGTGTCAGCTATATGGAATTCTACGCAGTACTCGAGGAAAACCAAGTTACGCATTGTTAACACAAACGTAAAGTCAGTACTCTTGTACGGGTGTGAGTCATGGCTCGTCACTAAAACTCTTACCAACAAAATACAAGTCTATGTCAACCGTTGTCTAAGACGTATTCTCAGAGTTTGGTGGCCTGAAATCATATCAAATGTAGAACTATGGGAACTTGCAAAAAAACCGATAGAAAAACAAATAAAAAGAAGAAAATGGAATTGGATCGGCCATACATTACGCAGAGAGGACGACAATATAGCCAAAATGGAATCCGCAAGGATCTCGCAAAGTAGGACGTCCGAAGACAACATGGCGCAAATCAATACGAAGCGAAGCAAAAGAAACGGGAAAAGAATGGGGGGAACTCAAACTGGTAGCCAGAAATAGTACCCGATGGAAAAACACTGTGGAAGCCCTATGCTCCTAAAAGGAGTTAAAGGATCTATACAGCCTGTTCAAAATTAAGTGTGCACTATTGCTATCTCGGTTGCTATTATAGCTACGAAGTTGGTTAAATTAGTAAAATAGTAGCATATTTCGTGCCGATTAAAATGGCGTAACAAAAAAACAATTGAACGTCGGGTTTTTGCCATATGTCAAAAAATTCATTTTTTTAATGGAATTCCCTGTATATTTTGACGTCAATCGATAGCCAATCTTCTTTTGAACAAAGAACTTCGTATACTCTACTATCCTAAAGTTAATAACAATGGAGATATACGCCTGTTCAAAATTAAATGTGCACTATTGCTAACTTGTTTATTATGGAAGCTACAACGTCAGTTAAATGGGCGAAGTAGTAGTATTTTTTACGTGAATTACGGTGGTAATTATAAAAAAACAATTGAACATCGCATTTTTGAGATATTTAGCAAAACGTTTTTTTTTATTGGAACACCCTACTTATACATTTTAACATATTTTGAAATAAAATTCTAGCAACTCATTTAAACTTTTTTGTAGAGAAGGTAATGTAATGTTATTTCAGAATATGTTAAAACGTATAGGGTGTTCCAATAAAACAAAAGTTTTGGTAAATATCTCAAAAATGCGATGTTCAATTGTTTTTTTATAATTACCCCCGTAATTCACGTAAAAAATACTACTATTTCGCCTATTTAACCGACGTTGTAGCTCCCATAATAAACAAGTTAGCAATAGTGCACGTTTAATTTTGAACAGGAGTATATCTCCATTGTTATTAACTTTAGGATAGTAGGATATAAGAAGTTTTTTGTTCAGAAGAAGATTGGCTATCGATTGACGTCAAAATATACAGGGGGTTCCATTAAAAAAATGCATCTTTTTGGCATATGTCAAAAACCCGATGCTCAATTGTTTTTTTGTTTGCGCCATTTTAATCGGCACAAAAAATGCTACTATTTTACTAATTTAACCAACTTCGTAGCTATAATAGCAACCGAGATAGCAATAGTGCACACTTAATTATGAACAGGCTGTATATAAATCCACTTGGGCCGCAAAATTTCCACATCCCGAATTCTCTTAAAAAATACACTCGACCAGTAGGAAGTCTCCAAACAGCGAATTTCACACAAATATTGATTTTAAAGTTTTTGTGATAATTATAACATTTTCTCCATTTTCCAATCCCCAAATCTACCTGGGCCGCCAAATTCCCACCTCCCAAATTCTCTTAAAAGATAAAATCGACCAGTAGAAAGTCTCCAAACAGCGCATTTCACACAAATATCAATTTTAAAATTTTTCTGATAATTATAACGGTTTTCCCATTTTGCAACCCCTAAATCCACCTGAGCCGCAAACGCTTTCGTGTACAAAAAATCGTTTTAACCTCCGTATTTTTGCCCCATCGAATTTTACAATTTTCACAACTTCTCCAGAAAGTTCGCCCTTGACGAGATCTTCAAAGTGACACCTACAACATTCACCTGCAATACGTAAAACTTGCAAAAACTCGCTAAAAAATGCGCATTTTCCAGCGTCGCACAAATCGCTAGAAGAGCCCCGTACTAGCGTCACATCTCCGATTCGTGTTCTGTGTTCTGTTTTAATTTTTTCAATGTTAAAAGAGAATAAAATAATAAAACTGTTGGTGGTACACAAAATATCGATTCGCAAAGTCAATGACTGAAATTTCTCTGAACTTGGTAGTGCGTTTACATGTATGCGTATAATAGTAGTTTTTCTTCAAACGGCAGTAAAATATAGCATTATACTCCTGGATTGATGATGCTAAACTGTCACTTTATTGCCATGTGGCAGATAATATTATCTGCCTCTGACGAGATAGAGTAATTTTATTTGGATTTTCTTATAAACGTTTGAAGAAAAAATACTATATGTTATTCGGAGCAAAAGAATCTTTATGTGGCTCGGCTGTACTTACCGTCCCTCCACGCCACATAAAATATAACTTTTGCTCCTAATAACATAATATAACGGGTGTTCATAAACAGTCGTCATCCCAGTTGCTTTGAAAAACAAAATGTTATGTCTTTGATTAATTCGTGCAACACAATGAAACGTCATTGAGTACTGTCATAGCGCATTTTTTCTCAATTTTAATAGACATACGTTTCTGAAGTCAAAACCTACTGGGATGACGACTGTTTATGAACACCCGTTACTATTGTATATCAATGCACTGAAGTTTACCTTTTTATCACGAATGTGGATTTAGTTGCCGAGGCTCGTAGGGCCAAAGCAAATAAACCACATGAGGGATAAAAATGAACTTCAGTGCCGAGGAGTACATTATGATTTATTTGAAATCGAGAAATCGTGAAATTACATTTTAACCAACATTTGTAGGTTATGTTAACGTCGGTTGACGTTTATCTGTCGTCTCGCTACCTACAAAAAAGTCGTAAAACAATGGATTACTTTATTGCCGAATTCTCGTATTCTTATGATGATTTCGAGGTATTTTAATGCTGATTTCAAATAATAGTAGTTTATTTATCTAAAACGCAAATTGACATTTTAAAGAACGAGAAAGTTGTTTACGGCCGAGGCATCAGCCGAGGACGCAATTACTTGCAAAAACCTTTAAAAACACTTTTCGTTCGTGGTGAATTCAACGGTTTATTTCATACTGCAAGTTTAATGAATTTTAAATAAAAAGTAGTAAATCATTTCAAATTTCATGTCAACAACTGAAGTATAATTTTAAAGTACTTGAACTTTAATATTTTACTTTTAAAGTACTAGAACTTTAATGTTCCATTTTTTGTACCATAAATAATCCGAAAAATGTAATTTTTGACATCAGTATGACATAAATGCAGTTATTGCAAAATTTACAGTGATAACGGGATCTTCTATTTTCGCAATATTTACAATGTCTCGGTGGTCTTGAAAAACGGTAGAACGGAGAGGAACATTGATTTAGATTTTTTAAATTTAAATCTAAAATATTTTTATTACTAGATTTATTTTCTTAATTCTCGTGATCTAAAAATATTGGTTCGTTATATTTTATTTTATTTATAAAATTAAAAAAATATATTAAATTTCCTTTTCTATTAAATTTAGGTAAATTAAAATTGTTTATACAAATTATCATTAGTTATTTAGCATTAGGGACGCTTATTTAAGTATAGTTTAATTTGGGATGCATTAACACGTTTTAAGTAAACTTTTATCTCATTGATTTGCTATATATTTTCTAGTATTGAATTATGTATCGACAATTTAAATATTGGAGTGTTTAAATGTGTATTGTTTAATATTTTAGGGCTTTGTAGTTATTAGTTTATTTGTATATTAGATATAAGGGAGTAAATTAATATTTAAGTATTTATGTACTTAATTTTAATTTTCTGTTCACACATAAAATGTCATGAGAGTTATATTTAGAAGACTGTCAGTAGTTCTTTAGAAATATTTTATAAATGTGTAGTTTTAATTCTTGTGAGTTGTTACGATACTTTTGGAGCGTCCCCCGTAGTATTGAACTTTTGCTAGCTGAATTTTTGAACCTGAATATTTATGGTTGGCCTTTGTCAATTTTTGCATGCTTTAGACTGGGTATAATTGGCTATATCTTATTTTTAATTACTCTCCTATAATTATCATGCAGTTTCGTAAGCAACCCCTCGTTTAATTACTCATATCTTGCAAATTAGGTTTATTCTTGCTATATTTTTACAAATATTTGGGTACGGCCGCTAGGCAACCGGTGTTACAATTATTTTAAACTATTCCATTTGTTGCTACAGCAATGTTATCTTTTCCTGCAGTCAAACTTGCCTGACTGGTTTTTTTGGCATCTTCTGGCCCAAATTTTGTTATCATATGACCTGTAGGCTGGGTTTTTGGATTTTTCGGCTTTCTTTTCAAGCTAAACTGTCGTGCTAGTAGGTTTTTTTCTGCAGCTAAGTGCTTCATAGCCCTTTGGTAGGGCTCGCCTCTTCGAATAGATTGTTTGAGGGATCTGGAAGCATTTCTGCGTTATCGTGGGCGTTCGTAGTGATTGGTTAGCTACTTACTTGCGTCCTTTCGCTTTTGGCGGATCTCCTGGAACCGACTTTAGCACGCTTCTTTCGGCTCCACCCCCAGATTGAGGTAAGATTAGGCCAGTTTTTTCTTAATCGGGAATACATTTGGGTACTGTGCGTTTTTAGCCATTTCGGTGGGAGTTAAAACACTCCCCATCTGGTTGAAATCCTTCCTGTCTGGAGTAGACCTACCCCGTTCGACTGCATCTGCTGGAATCCAGTCCGATGCACTGGGCCCCTAAGATGGTCGCATCGCCTGTGAATTTTGCAATTCTTGTGGGCAACGCTGAAGATTGAGCAACTGCTTTACACCCATTTGACATTTGCGACCTCCATAGCTGGCACTGCATCCCGCAGCTGCGGCCGTCCTCGTTGCTTCGCTAGCTACGTCCAACTACAGGGGAGCAAACGGAGAGGTTAGGTTCTGGTGAACTTTCCTGCAGGCAAGACGTTATTGTAGTTAATATGCATTGCGCTTGTTGTAACTTATAATTAAATCATACTGTTTCATGCCGTTAGTACTTAGGGCATGTGTGTTTTCATCAGCACGGATCGTGCGATAGTAGGTTTCGTGCATGGTTAGCTTATTAATATTTGTAATTGTGTTATTCTTGTTAGGGCCGCCGCTCAATGATATGCTGTTACCCTCTGCTACTTGCTAAATTGAGGTCATAAGGTTTACCTGTGTACTGCTCTGGAGTTGTTGCTTCGGTGGGCACACCCACTGACCTCTGCGTTACCTGAAAAATTTATAGAGTAGAACTTGTAGGGCTTTGAGCTTCACTTGTGTCCTATCTGGACGTCGCTTTTACTCACCCGCTTGCATAAGACACCCGGGTTTGGCAACATAACTCAGTTCGGAAGCCTTAAGCTTCGCTATTTTTATGTCAAACGTTCAGCGTGAAGATAGGCACACCACGGTGGCGGTGTCGCGTGAACTCGCTACGGGAGCATTGGGATTATTTGCCGATCTCCGCTAACCGGGTAAGGGGCAAATCCAAGCCTTCGCTTTCATTAGCATGTAAATATACATACTTATACTTTAATGCATTTTTAATATGGACACCGTCGTTCATGTGTGGCCACGCAAACGCACGTTGATTCCGCCCATTAGAAAATTTTGGATATAGAGATAGCGTCATTTAGGGCTAACCTTCGGGGTTAAACGTTAACCAAGGTGGACTTGTATTGCTCTGAGCCGGTGCACGTGCAATTTAAACCCGCTCCGCGACTCGCTCTTACTCAATTTACATTATTTTAATTGTCTCCGCGACGCCCTGCGTACCCTCGTTTCTTTTTAGAGTGTTTGTATTGTCCAACATTTCGCTGCCTAAATTTAGCTTTACGAATATTTGCATGGTAATATTTATTTTCGGCTCGAAACTTCATCTCTTCTTTTTGCATGCATTTGTTGTAATTTACCTAGATATATATATATATATATATATATATATATATTTACATTGAATTTATAATTGTTACAATGTATGGATACGTATATGTATTTGAACGCCTGCCCGATTTAGTATATAATTGTGTTTGTATTTGCACTATAGTACATATCCACCATTTAACAATAAAGCTGTGATATTTTTATTGTTGGTTGGTTTGATTATTTTTCTTTGTTTTGCTGGAAATTGTCCTTACCTTGTGTACGGTCCGGCACAAGGATTAGATCTGAGTGGAGGAATTGGCGCCCTCTCCTATTTTTTTTCCATTACTCTCTTTCAGCATAGCTGGAACCCTGCGACCCTCGCGGCGAGCTAGCCAACTAGGCCGATAATTACCAGCCGGCCAAATAACAAATACAACTTTCGCCAAAAGGTAAGGCCGACCGTTTATCCCCTCTTTACAGAGTATAAATTACTTTGTTTATATCAAAGCTGATAGGATATTGTTAGTCATCTTTAGTTTTTCGAATGTTAGTGGAGTTCTATATATTATGCATGGCCCCCGGAGTACAAGTAGTACACGAATTGGATATCTTTACTGGAATTTTCAAACTGTAAACAATTAGTTTTAGCTGCAACAATATGTTTTTCTTTATAGAGAATTTTACGTCCATTAGCTAATTTATTTTATAACCCATATTTTTTAATATAGTGTTATAAATATATATATATATATATATATATATAAATATATATATATATATATATATATATATATATATATATATATATATATTTAATAACACTATATTAAAAAATATATATATATAGATCCCTGTATCCTTCCTGAACCAATTGTAATTGCTAACAATTCTGAACCACCAGTAAAATTAATAGTTATAGGCGTATTTGCTGCGTATACATGTTTGTTCCCATCCTTGTTTCTCAATTGTAAGAAGTATACACATAAAAGACAATGAACTAAATCGAACTTTTATACAAAATAGAAGATACATTCCTGAGCCAAATGATTGTGTACTGTCCTGAACCATATGTATACACACTTTTGATACACGCCATACAATCCTGATCCAAGTTATTTTTAGAATGTTTATTTACATACTCATGCACCTACGCAGTTCTGATTCGCTTTCTTTCTAGCATATTTATAATACTTACAAGTTTGATACATCCCATACTGCAATACTGATCTTTATTTTTAACCTACTCAGGAATGTCAGTAGAAAAATTGTTTTTAATTAAGAGGGTAACCTAAATACGTAATTTGAAAACAATATCCCGCATACTTACGATTTTTATAGCTAAATAATCCTCTTTAATAAATCATTGGTAGCTTTATTTTTAACTTTAGACAGATATTTAATAGAAAAAGTTGTTTCTCATTAAAAGAGCCGCCTAAATACGTAATATGAATACAATATCCCACATACTTATGAGTGTTACTTACAGCTAAATAATAGATACTCTTCGGTAAAACATCGGAGAAAAATATTTTTTATTAGCTTTATTTTTAACTTCAGACAGAAATATCATTAAAACAACTTGTTTCTAATTAAGAGACTAGCTTAAATATGGACCTAATAATAATATTATGCATATCACTTTGATATGACAAGATGAAAATTAGGTACAGGCAAACATTAAAAGGTACTTTAGTTCGCGAAATCGGGTACTCTTGTATGAAGTCGCTAAATCCAAGCCTTTGTCTAAAAATCGTCTTATTTTATTTAATTTTTAGATAACATATCAAGTAGCCATATGTGACTTTGTTCAGCATTTATTTGCCGTCCTGTCAGATTTTTGTTATTTTCAGGTGTAATAGAAAATTCTCAAAATCCTACAACGCCTTAATCATAATATGCATAAAAATACGTCTATATCAAAGTACAGCATTTTCTTTATTTAAAATTGTCGACAGTAACATAAGAAAAGTTGTACAAGAAATTATTCTAAGATTAATAAACAAATAAACAATCATTAAATGAAACATGAACATAAAACAGAACTGAATTGCGGTCCTATTTAATTTTTAATTTGCTGGTGTAAATATTGTAGACCACTGCCTTGATGGATGTCCATTTTCTTTTTTCAAATAATATCGGATGTAAATCTACAAATTTCTGTACTTCGAATTGTTTCGGGGGTTCTTTTCTTTTAATATGTCTCGCAAAGTGTTTAGAAATTATTCGTTTCTGTTGAACTGTCCAAGATTGCCTTTGTATTATCTTATGATTGTTAACCTTTTTATCTTCTTCTTCAGCGGGGAGAGAATTACCTTCTAAATCTATATTTTGCACTTCCTCCATAGATTGTGGAGGGTCTTGGATGAGTTCTTCAAAAACATCTTTATTATCCTCAATAGGCGTCAGTTGAATATCGATATCGTCTAATTGTTTTCCCTTGAAATTTTCAGCACCACCTTCCATCATTAATAACAGAAGCTTTGATACTTTGGCGGTTTGATAGATGTTGTCCGACATCCTGTACACATTAAAATGTGTTCTCAGCGTGTGTCCCATAAACTTAGACAATTGCTCCATGTCGTTGTTGGAAAACTGTAAGAGTTGTGTGATTGTAGCTAAATGTTTACGTAGGAGTGTGGCCGTTATACTTTTTGCACGGGTTACACCACATTTTACTACAAATTTTTGCAAAGTGTTCGTGTCATCTATGAATCCTTTACCTTTAGTGTGAAAAATAAAATCGTTGTCTTTCACGAACTTGTCTCGTACGCTCACCAACAAGTCAAAGTGTTGTTTCATAGTAGGGGACAATAAAACTGGTACTCCACGACCACGCTTTCCTCTAATGATGAAACGGCTGAACGTATTTAGTAAAAATTTTTCAGTTTCTGTTAGACAGCTTGTGAATTCTGAATCTTGCTCAGAAGTGTTTAAATTAATCGTTTGGTAGGTCTGTAGCTTCAATTGTGCCACTTCAGCAGGACGAAGTCTGTTAAGGGGTAAAATTTGGGTGTAGAGAATATCTTTTAGTAGATAATATGCATTAGCATCATTGTTGTCTTTTAGTTTATTATAATTTCCTTCAGCAGAACTAAATAGATAATTGTTCAATTTTTTTAGGTCAGTTGTCAAAGGAAGGAGCTCTGCTTTGTTCCATTTATTTTCATTTAAATTAGTGCCCGCTTGAGCCGAAACTTCGTCTGCCCATTGCGATACTATAAGACTTTTCAGTATTTTTACATCTTCTCGTTGTTTATTGGTGTTGGTTTTTGAAGTAATTCAACAAAAGCCAAATCACAACATTTTTTAAGTAATGTCCCGAAATTCAGAGCTAATGTGGCAGAATCATATTTTTCAGTTTCATGATTATACTGCCTCGATTATCATCTTAAAATGATATGGACGCAGTACATCAATAAGTAGTTTGATATTACAGTCTCGCTGTTGTGCAAATTTCAACAATTTTGCCAATCGCCTAACATTCTGTCTAACAAGATCAAGATTCCCTTTACTTCTGCGACCCTTTAGATATGAGTAAGCATACTGACAAATAAGAGGATCTTTCTTTGCAATCAGTGAGATGTTATCTGCTCGCATACGTGGAAATAGTTCTATGTTTAATAATTGGTCATGTGTAAGTAAAGTTCGTAGTAATAAAGTCATTTGACCATCACTTTGAGAAGTTTGTCTTTTTTGTAGGTTTAGTGTAGCGTTCTGAGGGCATCTTTTTG